>QYTT01088121.1:0-25235 GCA_006980735.1 Dasypogon diadema | reverse complement strand
AAATGCAATGCTTCACATCAAAGAAATAAGTACTTCTGCTGCACAAGTTCTAGGCCCAATTTCACTTGTCTAAAATCTGTATGAATTATTTCTTCGCTAAAGTCATCGTCCAGTTCACGCTTCCTTTCTCGTAATTCGAAGAAGACATAATATACGTAGTTACAATAAAATCTAAATAGTTTGCCAGAAATGGCGGCCCTAAAAAGCGGTAAAGAAGAACGCTGGCGTTGTTTATATTGTAATTCGAGTCGGAAATGGTAATCAAATATAATTTCTTAGCTACAAGTAGAATCAGCCAGTATTGAATTATATGCGCTGATGGTAATCACCATAACACAACATCACTAGATCACTATGGCACCTACCGAACAAACATTACGAACCGAGATCGAAACGAATTCGAAGCCTAAAATTCGAGAAAAAATCTGCAGATAGCATAGGAGGTAAAGTTCTTATCAATAATTAAACTTATTCCATAAAAGAATTTGCAATGCGATGCAAATTAAATTCAAAATGCTCATTAAAAACAAATTGTTTTTGGTATGTATTATGGTATCCATTATTAAGATCTATCAGGGAAAATTCCCGTACATGTACAACCAGCAGTTTAATAAAAACCAAATGTTACAAAATCACCAGGTTCACTACCTACATCCATCTCATGCGGTGATATCCACAAGTATTTCCTCTTAAAACGCCACACAGTACATGCAAAGGACATAAAGTCGTGCCTCTAACAATCCTTCCTGGTTTGAAAGGAACACTTATCGTTCATAAGATTGAATTTTCCCCTGAATAAAACTCAAAAGGCTGCCGTCATCATTATCGCAATCAACAGTACAGACGAAGGGATAGGAAGCGAATGAACCTAAGCACTGGTCTTCCCTATCCGTTCACAAATAGCTCCAGACTTCCAAGGAGATTCGATTGCGATTGAATTTATATTAACATCGTATTCGCTATCCTTAAATGTGAACGAACACACACCCACCGAGAGGAATTAATTAAAGGCAACCAGTTCCGTCGCCGCGATCTCCTCGCATGTGGTATTTCTTTCTATCGTCGGTGGTGAACCACATTATTGGGGCTGAATAAAGGACTTTTTGCGGCACTGTAGATGCTCCTCCAGACGTATACCCGGATTCTTGGAGGGATGGAATATAGCAGGAAACTTCTCGCTTCTATGGTTGGCTTTCGATGGTTTTTGCAGATTTATGATCGCATAAAGAAAGGAAGAAAGTGGAGACGAACAGTGATTAGAACCTCTACTATTCGGGAGCTGTGCTGCTGTAGGGCAAAATTCCAAAACTTTGGAGCCGTATTTGCTTCTTCATCGAATAAACATCCGAGCTAAATTCGTATCACCCATTTCGCAAATTTGTATTTCTTATATGTGTATGAAAACGAACGCAGCCAGGAGGGCTCCTTCCCCTTATCGTATAAGTATCCTATCTCCATACATTCAGCATAATTGTATTCCTATAAATAGGACCATAATGATTCCACCAAGATGAGGTTTGGTGCTTGATTCTGGAGTAGTGGGTGTTGGAGCCTGCTTCATATTGAACGCAGTTACCACCATTATGATTATGATATTCCTTGGATTCGTACCAGAAATGTGGCAGTGGCTTCTTTTTGTGCTAGCTTCAGAAGGTAAGTGAGAGAAAATGAGATAATAATGGATTTGGATGTATTTATGATGAAATTTCTCCTTTTTCTGTTGGCGTCATCAGCTTTTTTCTTATAGCGTCCCTTCCAAATTTCATTGCCTGCTTAGAGCTCTAATTGTGTTTGCTACGTTTACTGCTGTAAACAGGAGATAGCACCTCACTGCAATAGCTGTACAGAAAGGTACGTGTATATGGACGATTGCCAGAAACTGATGAGAGCATGGATTTTTTCCCCGACACAGGTCTGAAGTTTATCGTGCACATCATCACTCCGTACGAAAGAATAAATGTGTAGTCATAACTGATAGCAAACATACTTGGAGAGGAAAAACATGATTAAGTATTCAATTGGGGTCGATGAAATGGAGATTAGGAATTTTGTTATCACAGCCTCCAGATCCAGGGAGCTTCAGCTCTGAGTATGGGAGATGTGTACTGGTATGCTAAATCATATTAAATTTTAAAGCCTGTAAGGCACATTAATTCCGGATAAAATATGCTGGCGAATGTAAAATAAGGGAAGTGATTTACTTATATCACATCTTTTGAGATAAAGTAAGAGATATGTAATGAAGGGGCACTTGATCCTTTTGACATCTCTATCTATGGTGGTGTGGAGAATTTTGCGCTATTTTTACTTGTTTTGCTCATTTTACGAATTGATTTTATAACAATGAATATTACGCTATAGCATTAAAACAGGGGTGGTCAATTCCAAACATTCACTCCCGCAGGTATTTGAATCACTCTCTAAATATAAAAATTTCATTAGCTGGATAATGACTACAGTCAACACTTTATAAAAGTTAAGCATCTGTACTCTTAAAATCGATAGTTAACTTTTGATGATTATATTAAGATAAGAACGAAGAAAATATTATTGTGCAGTACAATATTTTTAACAAAAAAGGATTTGACACCGAAGCAAAAGGTATAGGATGCTGTTTGTGACAAGTCTTGGCCTTCATATTCAACTGCGAGAGATTAGAGTGAAATAGTTTCGGGAGGTAAGTCTTTTGAAGGTATGCTGGTCCTTCTAATATGGTTCATCGAATTCTCTACAAAAATCTTGAAGAAAAACGGAGGCTCTCTGCAACTAGGTTTGATGTTTTGAGGAAATTGAAAGCCAGACCTTAGTAATCACGAAAGCAATATACCTTTACAAAAACCAGTTCGAAGCTTTGAAGTCTGAAGTGTTATATAAAAAATTTAATATTTGTACATTGCACAAGTTATGAATTTGCAAATAATACAGGCACTAATGAACATATTACATAAAAGCCTACACTTTATACTTTTGGAGCCAGCAGTCCTCGTCATAGCTGGGCTGATTCCTGTTGGCCTCCTTGCGATGAAAAGGAAAGCCATTTACAAGTCTGAAACCGGAGGAAAACAAGCTAACAAGGAGAAATGCCTCACATATCGAAAGTTATGAAAAAGTCGATGGACTAACAGATTGCTGCCATGGATCAGCCGTGGATTGGCAAAATACGCGGGTAATGTGTACGTCTGCAGACTTTCCCCCTGTTGGCGTGAGTTTAAATCCTGCACAGGACACGGCGATTTATTTGGGTGCCAGTGGTTGAGGCAATTCTACTGACAATAATTGTACTTGCGAAGCCACTGGGATGTTGCACAGTTAATACTTTCATGCCGAAAAGTGTGGCTCACTTATAACATTTGTCAGGTTAAAAATTTTCAATCGCCTCTTCCCTAATATCCCTCCGGATAAGCTGTGCTGTGTGCATTATGGGGTTCTCTCCTGAGCTTAGGCAATATCTTTAAAAACGCAGTTCGTGCGGCTGCTTTCGACACTACCTTCAAAAGTTGATAGGACCGGAATGCCTGTACATTTGGATTACACTAGGAACTTTCTCTAAAAATAAGGAGAAATTAATTTTTCTATTACTAATTAGAATTCGATATGCCAGGGAAACTGTTCTAGATAGTAAAGAAGAAAAAAATGGTTTTCTAATTCACCGATACCGTTGAAGTGTTACTTATTCTAAAAGGAGAAATTTTGCTAATAGCAGAAGAAACGAATAACAGGAACGAACAAAATTTTTCAAATTAGCACTTTAGCCCAGTTTTTATGAATTCGCTAAGTTTTGAGTTCGCTCATATTTGCTGCACTTGAATTTGGGCGGACTCAAAGCAGAATGCATTCAAAACTTTAGCGGACTCAAACTTCCGAAAAATAAATACATAGGATTTTCTTATGTGTTTAGTGCTTATCTAGTTTATACTGTTGGTTCCTAGGGGCCGATGCCGCTTAGACGGAAAGTTTAATGTCGGATTCCAGGGATCGACGTACATGGTTATATATGGTTATATATATTTGTTGTGGTAGATACTTTCATCAGTGCCGCCCAAAAATAAATAGTCTAGCGTACGACTAATAATAGGGTAACAGCCAAAAATATGGGAGATCTCTGAGAATTTTTTACATGCATATTTATGGCAGAAATCCCAATTATTCCCAATATATACCGTCATTGAGATGGACAAAAGTATGGAAGTCGACAGCTTCTAAAGCGGAGGCTGGTGTAATGTCTGTATACAAATGTCATGCTTATGCCTATATACAAACGTACACAATCATTAAGCATCAATTTATAAGATAAATACCTGCAACAAATGTACACATAAATGCACCAGATGTTAAGTGGAATTCGTAAACAGCAAATTGTAAATTAATCCTCATGCATAAATATGCACTTGACCGAGCTAGACATCAAGGGTTGTGCAAAAGAAAGATGTGACGTAATATTCATTCATGAAGTGCACATGGCCCACATGAATAATTTGTAAACAAAAATCTCTCACGCTGAAGCGAAGTTCTGATTATGACTCAACAATACGGAAAGAAGTAAAGGTAAATTGGCACCGCATGTTCGGGCTGTTCGTGGAGTAATTATGAAGTAATTATGTCAAGCCAAAAGAATATTATGGCACGATGTGAATCATAGCATAAATGTTTGAAATCAATAACGCGCAGTTTCGCTGATATCAAATAATTTTTTAGGCTAGATTTTAGTCAATTTTGATTGATTGTAGGGTAAGCTTAAGGTTAGGAAAATTGTATATAAGAAAGAAAATTGTTGAATAAAGTAACCATTTTGGTAATAGAACTTGAAACTTCAGAAGGCCCAGTTGCCGAATAAACAAACCCTTTACATCCTAAACATCCCAGTTGGCCTCAGTTGCCGGTATCAGAAGTAATATTCCAGTTGGTCTTAGGTGCCAGGAAACGCTCCCAATATCCATTACACTGTGTCAGTACCAATATCAAAAGATTTGCCAATTTAATCTCCATTACTGTAGGGAAGCATCAGCTGTGATGTTTCGTTGCTTTGTGCAAAACAAATTCGATATAATTTTGTTGCGGGATCCCTGAATCTACAAAGGATCTTCAATGGCTGTCCGGAAGCTTCGGAACGCTTTACTACCAGAAAGCAGAGGAAGAGACTAATAACAGGATATGTGTCATGGCCCATGGGGTGCAGGCGATTCTGTTGCCGCACCTGTGTGCACAGGCAGTCATCGTGGTGAAGGCGAGTGCAGAAACTATAGGCACTTTCGCGGCTGCTTCTGCGTACTTACCTTATCTGTCTCCAGAACCACTCCCCAAAAGAGAGCTGAAGGAACTTTTGCGCTACGGAGAGAGGAAAAACACTCGCAGAATACAATGTGGGTGGGGCAGTACGGGTGAAAGTCACAGATGAGAGCGGTTACTCGAATTTGTTAAAGGAAAAATACCTTAGATCTCGCTTTATACAAAGGATCACCGACACCGTGTGCGTCAACATAGAGGCCTTTTATTGCTATACACTAAAAGAGAGACGCAGGGAAGAGTCGTAAAGCATATGGGCCACGGGGAAACGGGATATGCGACTGAATTTTCCCTGCTTCATCATAATGAGGGGAAATAAAATGACGAAATGCATGTCGAAGACTCGAAGACCATCTCTTGAATAGAGGACATCCTGGCTTTTTGCATTCCGGTGTACTCGTGATAAGTATACAAATGCTTACCTACTGAAATATTATGAAAAATATTTCTGGCACCTAGTTAATGAGGAATTACAAGTCTACCTTCTTTAGATTTAGGCACCGAATAGATCGCCCAGCTAGAAGAAAAGTCTACCTATCAGTCAACTGCCGAAGTGAACACTTCTAGAATGCCATTATTTGTTATAGGCTGTAATTACTGAAGTTATCTCCATTGAACTTATTTATTTATTTTTTTTATGTGGTACATTATTAACATACTTCGCTAAATTATTTAATTGTATCGTCTCAGCCTATAGTTAAATAAAATAGATGAATTCCAAACACTTTCTTCTGTATATTTTCATCTGCAGAACTCAATCCAATGAATATAAAGAACAGAAAAGCTATCTTTCCCCAAACCATATATTGTTTTTATTTGATTTTAACGTTTTGATAATTTTCGAGTAGGTACTCAATTCCATTGTGATCAACTATATCCGGTAAGGAAATGACATTTTAATCCCCCTCCGATTAATAAATAGGACACTCTGATGCAAAGAGAATTGTTTCAATAGGCCAAGAGGGCCTTGATTTTATCCAATCCAGTCGATTCACATCCGTAAACTCTAACCCGTGTCCTTTTAAAACTGTCAGGGGAAAACGTACCTAATTTTCTGTAAGTAATGAGGTTATGTCTACAAAAAATGAAGACAATTTTCCCATTTGTTTGAACTTTTTGTTTTTTTTTCCACCTAACAAGGGGATACCACTTGGGAAATACCCCATTGTGTTGGAGGTGCTTTAATGGAAAAATGACAAGAGGAAACATCTTGAACAAATTTAATTTTGTTGTTTTCATTTTAAAGTTACTACGAGATTTTGGCGATGAATGGCCTGAGAATGTATTTCTGGACCAGATTTTCGGGGGTCATTTTTTCCTGAAAATCTAATTTTTAAGTTGCAAACAGGCTTCCTCTGGGATATTTTCCCGGACAGGAATGAATGCTAATGCCAAATTAGAAATACGCACGAGTGCAGTTTCCATAGCATGATTTGGCGTAGCTGCTTATAAGAAATAAATCTTCAATAATTTGCAATAAAATTTGCGGAGAAACGTAAAGCCATGAATTTCTACATTAAATGCTTTGCTCAATCGAATCATTCCATGAACAGAAATGTGTGATAAGACTAAAGAGGGCATTGGCAGCAGTTCGTAACCGGGTTTAATTCAAATTTCCAACGAATTGCACTAAAAAAAATTGGTAGAATTGTTTTTGTTTCAAAAACTAATGCTTTTTGTAATATCTTGGAAAATTAGAGGATCAGGGTATCCAGCTGTTGTTTGATTAACTGGTAATTGTAAGACAATAAAGATAGCCTTGCATGCTCAGCTATATTGAACTATATTTCCGTAATTAATAATTAAATGAGAGCAACAATAAGATGACTGCATAAATAAAAGCAAAAAAATACCTAGAAATCTCACGTAAATCTTAAAGAGAGGGATGTTAACTTTTTCTTGAAAGGACAAATTAATTTGTTTGTTTACTTTCAGGAACATCATTGGTTTTAGTAAGAAAAGAACATAGTTTCCATAGAATTTTTCCATGACAACCTGTGTTAGTGCACGTAATATGTGAGCAAAAATATTCTTCAAAAATCTTTCTTTCTAGTGCAATTCCAAAAAATAGTTCCGAACGAATTATTTTAGAATAGAGGGAAGAAAAATAATAATCTCAATAACTCAGAAACTTTCTAGCTTTTCGGAGAATTTCTAATTTTTAAGGAATAAATCTGAGAGATATCCCAAGAAAACTACTTCTAATTCTAAGGAAGTACTAAGAAATTGTATACAATTTTCTCTCAAGTGCCTACAAATAATGAAAGAATTTATTCAATAGCTGTGAAAACATTTCCTCCTCGACACTGGAGGTAGATTTTCTCATGAATTGTGATTTTTGCCTTTTTATTTTGTCTCGTTCAATCTAATGAGTGGGAACAGAGGTGATAGAAGTAAATATGATGGATTTCACAGTAAATTTCAACAAGAATGTTATCACTTATGCCCTAGGTGTAGGGCATTATAAGCTTAGATACAGATTTGTTACATCTAAAAATACTCATGACGTGAAGTAAACAAATGAAATACACAGCCACTAACCTTCCAATGGTCAAAAATGATTTTTGGAGTGTGAGTCGTGATTATATAAAATTTTACTTAATGTTGAATATTATAATATAAGTATTGCACGTAATTATACTATTCTGCACTACTCTGCAGTAGGGTAAGAATGATGAGAAGTAGTAGATCATAGTTTCATGGCAGGATGGAGGTAAAGCTTAATCTTACTTGAGGAAGGTAGATTTTATAGACCAAGCAGTGGCATAATAATAACAAAACCCAGAAATAGAATATTGTCAACATATATTTAAACAAAAATAAAATAATAATAATTTTCTTGAATTACCTGTGGATATTGCTGTTTTATATCCTAATATCCTATGAAAACAATTCTGCAAAGAGATTTAATGAAATTACAAAAATTTGGATAACAACATGACGCTAAATTCCTCTTGGACACTTACGGACCCAAACTTGGAATCGAAGTAGAACAATAATTTTTGTGAAATATATAGAATTACCTGGCTCTGGAAGACTGGCACGGGCACGTGAGTAAAATGCATATAGTGTTGCAGCGTAGCTCCCCATAAGCGCTGTACTGACATTAATTCTGGGACAGAGTATAACTATGTAAAATTTCAACTCTCTACGTAGCGCAATCACTGAGAAACTTCGATGTGAACTCAGAAAATACGGACGTTTTTCACCCACCCTTTTACTCCATTCTTTTGTTATAGAGCTAAATAAAATGTAGTCTATGTTCAAACAGAGAGTATAGCCTTTTTAGAATTACAAGAATTTTTAAAATCGGTTCTCTATTATATTAATCTGGATTTATCTTTATTCTTGTTTCAGAATACGAATAAATTCTTCTGTCGAAAATGAATTTTTTAACATGTAGTTTCAAATTGTAAACATTTTTACGATTTTCGTATTCTGCTGTGGATTCCTCGGAAAAGTGAATTATTTTTCGAACGGCCCCACAGGTCTGTATGTTAAATTCCTTTCATAAAGGAATTCCTTTTAAATTCCTGCAAGGAAATTGCCGCAAGGTTCCTCTGACGTTATAATAATTATTGTTACTTAATTAAAGGATTGGTATGATATTATTGAGGGTATAATTTAATGACCTTCATAATAATGTGGTGGATATGAAAAATGTGTTAAGTTAATAAATTTTTATAAATGAAAATACCTCAAGGCATTGTTATATTTGTGGTGTTTTAACAAATTCGTATCCTTTAATTAAAGATATGCACTATTTAATAATCTGCCAATTTATACGTTAATGAGTGCATGGTCCTGAATCTCATCTAATTGCAGGTAATGTTCATGAAGCTACCTACACATTAACTTTTTACTTTCTTTTTCTTAATATGTTAAAATTCCTTCAGCTAAGCATCTCTCATTCCTATAAAATGTGAATTCGGAGAGAGAAGAAATTATTTTCAATTTGAGACCAGTATTACCTGGGTGGAATGATGGAAAGGATGCCTTCCACAAATATAAACTCAAAAATTTGATCTGGGTGTAGATAAAGACGTACCGCGAAACTTCAGGAAATGTGCATTGAGTAGATAATGTAGCGTTTGAAGGTATGGGGTGGAAGAGGAAAATATGTATGAAGATTTTTATGTGGATAAGGGGGGGTGCACTGAACTCTTTGAAAGAATGTCTTCAGCGTATCGGAATAAAAGTATTTGTCAGAAGAAGACTTAAAGAGTGATGTTATGTGCTTTTTAAGTTAGAAAATGTGATTGAGGGCATTGCAAAGAAAGTCTCTGACATAGAATACGATACTGAAGAAGCAGAGTCAAAGAAAGAAATGTACTTTTTGAAAAAAAAATAAACAAAAATATGCGGAAACATGTAAGGAAAACAAATATATTTTTCTATCTTTAATCGCGGAATGGCGCATAAAATGAGTTGTGGACAAGTTTCTATGCTCCACGAAATATATCGTGAACAAATCTAGAAGTCTTTGATTCGAGAGTATTCTTTAACCAAGTCCACGATTTTGATCTTAAAAATGGGTCGAAGATTTCTACTGCAGTGATGAAATAAGCAGACTAATGCCAATTTAAGAGAGATTACTAATCAATAGGGGAAATGCTACCTAATCGATCAGTCTTAAAAATATTTATTTAATGATTCCTGTATTCTTTTGTTAGATTGAAGACAAGAAGGAACATGTCCAGAGAAGTTCATTTTAACACATTCGAGGCCGGTAGCGTAATCCAACGTTATTTCAAATTCTTTAGCTGAATGCTGGTAACACAGCCCTATGTCATGTTAAATAAATTATTTAGAAAATTTCTGGTCACGTATAATTTTACTCCATTGAAAATTTGCAACTGAGTATTGACAACATAGTTACATATATTTTTTTCATGTTGACTGCGATTTCTATGCATTTTATATTCACTATGGTTATTAATTATATTCAATCTGGTTATTATTTTTTATTATATATTAGGTTATTTTTTATTATATATGCCCTATTTATAAAACTCCCAAAAAATCGTAAAAATGAACTAAAATAACAGCTTCGGAATTAACAAAATTTCTGACTTTAAATATACTAATGCTACAAGTACATAAAAACAAGTCGGCTGATTACTGGTCAACACCAATCCATCTATTGCGACGCGGCTCTTCGAAAAGGTATTGGCACGAATTAAGTTACTCACAGTTGAAACAGGGCGAAATTGATATACAGTACATACGAAAATTAATTATGTTAAATATATGTCGACTATTGTGAATGAATGGATCAAATGCGACATAAAGAAAAATAATCATTAAGATGCCTCGAAATATCCACAACAGCGATGTAAAGTTTGTACAAAGAATGGAAAACGTAGAAATACTACTTTTACTTGCAAATTCTGTCAATTGCCCCTGTGTGAAGACAATTGTGTTGTCGAGTGGTATTCGAAGAGCATTATTACTAAACATTATTATATCATTGAAAAACATTTGGTAGATTATCTGAATATTTTTTAATTTATTAATAAATTTCATATTTCAAAACCACGTAAAATTATTTTATTTTGTGGGAAAAAACAGTAAAAGAGTTATTGTCTTACGTGGCAGTTAATCTAGTATATTCGTTTCGAAAAAATTTTAAATTTTCTATCACTATTTATAATACCAAAAAATTTTCATAAATTGTTTGAGGATGCTTTATTAATTTTTTTTTCAAATTTCAAACAATGAACAATTTATAAACATCATATTAAGAAGCAATATCTTTTTTATTCACACATATTTTAATAGCAGACCCTTGTGGTATTCAACTATAGACTCTTGGAAATTATATGCGTCCCGCTCGAAAACCGGGACGCAAATGTGTTAAGTAACTTACAGGAGGTGTACTATAAGCTGATGGAAATGAAAAAGTGGGAGGAACAAAAAGAAGCGCTTAGCAGTGGTATTAAGTTTGACCTAGGGCCAAATTTGAAGGTCACTTTGGGGTAAACTCTATGTTTTTTGTAACACTCCATTTTTGATTCCAAAAACGGAGAGAGCGAGGAATTTTACCTTGGAATGTGTGGTTCACTTGTGGGCCAAAGCGATATGTAGGGATCACTTCAAATTCAAATAACCTCTTGAGACAAAAGCTGTACGGACAAATAAACTACATATACATAAATGGTTTAAGACTTTTTCTGCTCAGAGTCCACGTCTAATTGATAGATAAGAGTTAAAAATTAAAAAATGTCTTACTCAGTAACTTAAACCAGTGACTGTTATTACTAACTTAAGACAACTGTAATAAGATTGAATGCAAACTTATTTTCCTTTACACTATTTTATTTATTACAGATAATCCTACTTATAATTATTTATGGTACTATTAATACTGTTTTTTATGAGCCCCAGTAATTTTTTCCTTTTTTTTGTAAGTTTTATAAGCAAATAATTCCAGAAGCTCTTTAAATTAGGAGGAAATATCGTGTTGAAAAAAAATCAATACAAAATAATGTTTATATCTAATAAATTACCAATTACCTTATAGTATCCCACATGATTGAGAATTAGAGTTAATCCTCAATTTTGATTTGCAATTTCTAAATTTGCGGGATAAAATTCTGTCTATTGGCAATATTACACTAGTTTCTGTGAATAAATTCCATTTTGTTGGAATAACTCTTCGGTGCAATACAAAACAATTCTGCTTTAGTGAGTTGGTGAGTTGTTTTAATCACACTGACATAAGTCTAACAGAGCTATTACACTTTACTCTTGATAACAGCTAAAAGCACTTATTCGGTATGAAGTCAATTGCTTATATAAAATCCGACTCTAATTGCCCTTCGTATCTCCATATTCATAAGTTCTCATATATCCTTTTACAAAACACAGAAATCATCCCAACAGGAAGCAAAGGAGTGCACCTTCAAAGAATCTTAATTGAAATGAATTTTCTATTCTCCAGCCACATACCTTTTCATATGGCTAATACACCGTGGCCTCAGGCTGCTTTTCCACGTACTTCAGTTCTGCAACGAATTGGAGTTATAGCATGAAATAAGGATAACATCGTGCACGTGATACAGAAGCCAAGCAAATGTATACCATTCGAACCAGAACTTACGTTTATACAACTCCCATTTTAGTAGGAAATGAACTTTTGCTGGAAGAGTTCATTTGAAATGATACGAGCACATTCAGGAGTTATCTTTGGCGAATTGTGTCTACTTGCATTTTGCAAGCTTGTCTGTATACATTCATTAAAATTGTATAGTTTCTAGGTTGAAAGAGTGATTACTGCCATATAAGAGATGCTGGCATACAGCTGAATACACCTGAATGGCTTTGAATTTGCTTGCGATAACACTTGAAGATACGTATAGGATTCAAAATGTGGTTTGCAGGGCATCCCAATGTAGCAGTAGTTAGTGGTCAAGGCATAGACTCCATATTTTTTTTTAATTATACATATGCTCTAACCAGATCTGCATACGTCATTAAACATATAATCCATATATTTCTGTAAAAAGAGAATCTGTATTGAAGGACCTAACAATTACATTAAGAGTTATGCACAGTCACAGTAAAAGTAACACAAGTTCGTAGGAAGGACCAGAGGTAAGAAGAATATCGCTTTGCTGTCTTTCAAAGTTTTATGAGTATTTTATGTCGTTTTGTGTTTTCGAGTGGAAGTTCAAAAATGTTTCTCTTGTAGCGTAAATGGTTGATCTCAATAGGGAAAATCATATACGAGGACTTTCCAAGAGGTTAATACCCATATAGGAAAAGATTTCAAGGTTTTTCTTTTACTTTTGTCCTAATCTGTGTTCCTTATTTCTAAAGCATTATTGAGCCGACAGGGAATTCATATTTTTTGTAACAGGAAAAATTATTGCCACTAAATCGGCGACCAATTGCCCAGTTTGTCTATGTTTGTTACTTTCTTGAATGGAGAAAAATGAAAATTAAATGTGGTAAATGACACTATCCTGGATAAGTGCAGATCATACCTTGTTCACCGTCTTTTTTCCGATAGTATTTAAAATCTGCCCTGATATCGTTATCTGTGAGTAATTATCTCCGTGGATGTCTCTTATTTCTTCCTTTTTCAATGCTTTTGAAATTTATGCATTATTAACCTGAGTGAGACGAAATGATAAAATTCTAGTTATCAGTACCCATTATCTGTTGCTCAATCAGCTCTTTAGTGCATGTATCTTGTTGTCTAGTCTTCCCTCAGTAGCAATCTACAATTTGTGTTGTGCGTACCGCTGTTAACCTCCATAAATCCCCCACAAAATGAATTAACTGGAATCAGCGATGTGAAAACATTTCCATATTCAAAACGACATTTAAGGATTTTAATTATTCGACAATTTGCAATTAAGCAGAACAAATTAAGTTGATTCCGTCACAAGATGCCATCCCTTATTAAAGTGATACTACAAAAGGACTTAAGCTACAGTGCGGAAACCTTAATCATCATAAAAATATGATAAGAAAATTATAGCGAAGCTTTATCCATTTTAATGCGGGAGTTTGTTATGAAATATCATAAATCTTTGGTGGACATCGCATCGCCATAGATAAAGTCGAACTTGGCGCTGTATTCGTACTTACCCAATGGACGTGTTATCAGACCCATAAATTTTTCTCAACTTGTAATAAACGCGATTTTTGAATTTATATTACGCTCATTTACCCTCAAGTGAATTAAGGCAAAATAGAATAGCCAAGTCATACTATTTGATTGAGCTATCTGGGCTGAGCTTTTATTGACGGGCGCGGCGCGCCTTTCTGGGCGATTTTCTCAATTTCGAGAAAATGAAAATTGTTTCTTGCCTTTCTGATATTATCTCCGGGATAAAAGCAGTTTTTTTCAGTTTATTGTGATACTTAAAAGTTTGTGATTTATTTAGTTAATTTGTTTTTTACTTTTGCAATAGTGCTTTAATCGGAATTTCTTTGGTTACAAAAAGATGTCAGGTAATTCTGAGAATAACTCTTTATATTATTAACATACATTAGCTTTAAATAAATTGACGCTGTATAACATTAATTGGGTAAATATTGTTCGTAAATCTAATGGGATAATTGTACTAGACTTAGAGCTACGATGCATGTTTTCTCGGTGCATTTTTCCTTTTTATTTGAGTCCCCCAATATTAGCTCATCTTTGCTGAAGCCATTACATGTCCTTTATTGCCACACATCTTCTCTAGAAGAATCTTAGGCAGCCTATGGTTGTTCATTCTAAGGACTAATCAAGCCATCTAGGTGGCCACCAGTGGCCTAACGGGCTGAGCTCGAATCCTTCACAGGACATGGCGATTTATCTGGGTATCAGTTGTTGAGGCAATTCTGCTGACAAGAACTGTCTTACGAAGCCACTGAGATATGTTGCACAGTAATAATTTCATACCAAATATTGTACAGCAATGCAACATTTGTCAGGTTAAAAAAGTCCTCAATCTGTTTTTCCCTAATTTCTTTCCACCTAAGCTGTGCTGTCGGCATCATAGAGTTGTTCCCTGGGCTTTGGTCAATACCTTATAACAAATAGTTCGTGATGTGTCTACATTCATCATTTCTGTATCAGACTTCATCACAACTAGACCTAAACATTTTCCACTCAAACAACACCAGGTATCCCTTTTATTTCGTTAGGAGTCACGCTTCTGAGCCATGAGCTACAACAAGTCCTATTGCAATTCGATGTGTACACTCTTGTGACTTATGCCAACGAAGTTGTGGTCTAAACAATGGTTTCGCTGAAGCAAAAGTCCTATTACCGCATGTAACGTGTCCCAAAACATTTGAAAGAGTCAAGGTTGTAATGGCTCATAGAGGAATTCTGCTTAAGCTCAGGTTTAGGAGAGGCTTTCAAGTATTTTGTTTTTCTTTTTTTCGAGTCGTTCCCCTTTAGTCAAGGATATTAGCTGCACTTTTGCTCTCAACGTCTAAATCATCAGCGCATCTAAAAATCTGCTTAGCAGTGTCTGACGAGAGTTCGGTTTCTAATATCTAAAAGTTTTACGCAATGTACGTTAAGTGAAGCAACCAGAGAAAACGGCCTTATTTCTGGAGACAAAAATTGTAGATTTGGAAAAAGGACAAACTATTTGATGAAACGGAATTCAATAATTGTAAAATGTTGGAAAACCTAAATTTTAGGTCCAAAAAAGTGAAAAATGTCAAATTATGTTCATTTTGTCAAATTTTATGTAAAAAAAAAGTAGGTATCTGTTGTCACTAGAAAATCTCGACCTTTGCACATGCCACCGATGTTCGTTCTATCTTAATTCATATGTTAAACTCGATATTTCCTATACTTTATTAACTCGTGTTCACAAATCGACAAATATGACAAAATTTAGCTACTTACGAAATTTCCTAAAACTCACTCTTTTTGAGTGTGTAATGCAGAGTACAAAGTACTACTGGTAGTGCTGTGCATGCATAATGAACGTGGAGCAAAGGAGAAGTAGAAATTTACTGCTTAGATTTTAATTAATATAATGACTAATTCATAGTAAACAGGAAACATTCTTCAGATATATTTGAAACGATCTAACAATTTCCCCTCGTATACTAGAGTACACATAAGCATCTACTATGGCTCTTCAAAATTTAGTCGATGATGTGAAGGAAGCCCTCTTTTGAAGCCACTTAAGTCAGAGGAATTTTTAACCATGTTTCATGTTTCATACACGTGTATATGTGCTCTATGCGAAAAAGCTCTCAACTATGCAGATTAGGTAAAGTTATGGCAAAAATTCAGTACTCCAAGATAAATTGCAACTTTAAGCGAATACATGTTACTTACAGACTACTTAAAGGGTTATATGGTTTTCTTTTTGAATGAACTTATCTTTTGCATACTTGGTGCATGGCGAATACATTTATGAGTGTTGCAAATGAAACAAATTGAAAACTGAAAATAATTATTATATATAAAGGGACTTGAAGTCCCTAACAATAAAAATAATTTAATAAATGGTATTTGCAAAGCTATTATAACTTAGGCAAACCTCTAAGCACACAAAACTTCTATGAAAAGATAAAACGACAGTAATAAATTTTATTTGAATGATTTTAAAGCATAGACTTGAATGGAAAAAATAAAACGCGGAAAAAAAATAATATTTACTACTGGAGATACTTTTTAGCCTCGCATTCGCCGCGATCCGAAGAGATCTATTGTCTATTGAATTATCTCAGGTTTAAACCCTTCAAGAAGCATGGGATTTTTTTCGAGGTGGTGTTCAATATTTGTGCAGACGAGAAAATGGTCTGGTCTCCTAGGTGTGCAGAGCACGTGCTAGAAATTTCTGGTGTTCCTGAGCAAACATGTCTGTTTCCGTATTTCTTATTTCCTTAAAGGGATAATGATCAGAGAAGAGTCCTACAATGATTCGGAGCTCTATTTTCTTAAAAAGAAGGAATTTAATTATTTTGTCACATTTTTTAAGGTATTGATTAAGCTCAGGGGACAAGCCTATGATGCACACAGCACAGCTTAAGCGGAAGGCAATTAGGGAAAGGGAGATTGGGAAATTTTAACCTGACAAATGTTGCAAATGAGTCACAATTTTTTTTGGCATGAAATTACTGTGCAACATCCCAGTGGCTTCACATGTACAATTCTTGTCAGTAGAATTGCCGGATTCGAACCCACGCTAACAGGAAAGAAAGTCTGTATACGTGCACCTCAGCCCGCTCGACCACCGGCGTGGGTGAAATATTAATGAACCTTTTCTTGACGGAGTCCATGAGTTCCGCTCCAGTAAAGAAAGTGCATTTTTTCATCAGTATTTGGCTGGCATCATGTATTCGTGACTTCATTTACGTGGCCTATTATATAGCACTAATTTTTATCTGAGTTCTTCCCCGAACTTTTTTTTGTGAAAGCGAAATAGTGTTGTGCGTATTCCCGATCGGTCCAAATCAATCGGATTTGGATTCAGTGGATTCACAAATTTATTGAAAAATCCAGTTTTAATTTCATGCAATTTAATTATCAATAAATTTAATTTCTTATTTGTTTTAATTTCTTCTTTTTAAGTCGTTTATTAGTGTATATTTAAATTTCGCACACAGGAATTCTATTAAGACTAAAATACGACGGCAGAAAATTAACCAAATCGGGCAACTCCTTCAGGGATTGCCATAATATCGTGTAATTTTATTATTTTCTAAAGAAAATTTTTTCATATAAAAATATTTACAGTATATACGTATTTTTTTGCAAAAATGTCTATATAGGGTGTACAAAAACGACGGACACAAAAAAGGACACTTGGCGAAGACTTTGACCTAGATCCAAGGGTCAAGTCTAAGGGTCATTTGAAGGTTAGCTTCATATTTGTAAGTGTAGTGCGCCATATTTTACTCCACAAATGTGAAGATCGCAAAATGGCACTCACTTCTGGAGTAAGGATATTTCTAGTGGTAATTTCAAGGTCAAAAACGGCCTTTCTTTTCCTTTTTTTTAACAAAATGTTTGATACGAAAGTCACGAAGACACAAAGAGAGATAAAATTTGCGTATTATTGTGAAAAAGGGGTAGGAGATTCCAAAATCCTGATTGCGAATACTTTGGATTTTGAAAATTTGTGGTTCGTAAACAAAAGCTAGTAGGTGGGTGAGTGAACACTCATTTAAAAGTCACTACTCTTATTTATGATACGGCGTTAGACTAGTACAAAAATCATATTTAGTGTAAATTAAATGGTCCCGTTTCTATAAAATTTTTAGTTTATCCCGTGGATAGTTAACGCGTCCACTTGATCACTTTAACGGGGACAACTGTATGAGATGAAGTTTTATTTTTCGAATATAATGACGTCTCTATGGTAGATCTTTAGAGATTACTTTTTAGTGAGAGTTAAAAATTGTAAAATAGCACCATTTGTTGTTCTAAAAACTTCAACGTATTTCTTTAGATAAATGATTTACAAAGATTTCTTTAAAATTAAAAATATAATTGAAAAAAGTAAAAAAATCTTTTCTATTTTTTCTTCTTTTCAAAGAGTACTGTCTTGTCTGATAAGTTCCCTGTTTTAAAACCCAGTGGGACTACCTGTAGTATGTTGGTTGCCAGTAATCACATAATAAAAGAAATCAAATTTTATATACCAAACAAGTTCGTTTAATTTTTATGACTATATCCTTTTAAGACAAGAATAAAATTTCTAGCATATAGATAGGAGACTTAAATAAAAAAAATTTCATTACGCACGGCTGATACCATAGTCTGTAGAGAGGTATTTTTGCGGGACGCAACGGTGGTACTCTGGTACCCAATCTGTTAACTCGACATTTTGTTATGATTGTATATCATACTTATTATCTTCAAAACTATGCTCTACACTCTGGAAGATCCCCTTAAACCCTTTATTTGCAATTAATTTTGGTTTTGCTTGAAGTATAATAATTTTAAAATAATCTCAAAAAATATGTATTTGCTTGCCTACTCACGATTTCTATTCAATATTAAGTTAATATGGAAATTTAGATACGGTCAGGAATAGCTAATTTACTTGTTGGTGAAAAGGCACCCTAATTTCGGGAGCACACTACAAAATTTTATCGTATTTATGTGGTACAAATTAAGGGTTAATTCTGTTACCTTAATTATGCCTCCGCAATCATTAATTAATGCCTATGCTTAATACCAAAATTAATTTCGGTAGAGGAATGGATCGAAATTTTCATTTCAACGCAAGAACATTGAATTTATCGTTGGTGTCTAATGACACTGGCTAGATGATGTTATAGAAATTCAAAAACTACTAGAGGAAAGCCATTTCGCAGGGTATTTTATTTGTCTTATATATACGTAAGTATCTAAGGTCGCATTGGAAATACTTTTGATGCAAAAAGCCTTCGGTAAATTAAAGTCAAAACTACCTGTGGAATGGTATTTACGGAGAAAAACCTTAATATCTTCATGAGGCTTGTTAAATACAACAATTTTAAGTTAATTAAGTCGTTACGGCTGTTTGCAATTGCTTAGTCCTCGGGTGTTAATTATTTGTTACACAGGTAATAAATGCGCAGTCCCTGTAGAAGTGATGAAGATACAACAACAGATTTTGTGATAGGAAATCAGAGTGCCTTGTGTTTACCATTTTCGTTACTATCAATTATTATCAATGGAATGCAAACAACCATGCTGGAAATAAGTTCCCATCGTTTTGAAGTCATTCAGTTTGCAATCGTTGTGCTTCTAATAAACTTTGGACGTAATTCGCTCAATAGTTTTGCGGTGTCGTGAAAACATTTATCTCACGTGATGCGAAATTATATTTTGTGATTTAATATAATCTTTTAAAATTAGTTTTAAAGAAAATGGGTGCCGAATTAGGTATGAATTAGGCATGTAGAAAAAATTATTAATAAATTAGCTTGTGCTCGTGTGAATTCACTCCAAATGTAAAAACTTTGGCATACTTGGATTTGGTCCTATGGACACTTAACAAATGATTAAAATGATAAAAATCTTATTTTGTATATTAGGGTAGAGTTTCGATTACACGTACTAAAATCGAAAAATTGAAAATTTTATTCCATTTATATTAAACGTGCAAACGTGACGGAAAGGGCACAAAGAATTACAATCGTAGGTGTGATTCAACCTGTTTATCTTTTCCCGTGGAATAGGCCACCTCTATAAGCCAATTATAATTAATCTATTACCTTAACGTAATAATAACATAGGTTCAAAGGTTTTCGGGAAAATCTGGTTAAAATTTTCCGAAATCACGTTTATGATTACATCCCGGATTAAATTCTTTTGCGAAAAAGATAGCAGCAATTAAATTTGAGCCAGCAGTTGCTATGGGGAATAGAAAATGGAAGCAAGCGATTACGGCAACCAATTAAAGGAAAGATGGAAAATTTTTTCCTTGATCCTATTGAAAATCCAGGAAATGGCGTTTTTGTCTATATAATCCAATAATAATTCTTTGAATACAGAAAATGTTAAAATTGCGCAAATTGTTTGGCATTCTGAGTAAGCCAATCAAGGCCGAACACTTTAAATACATTTTCCTTCACATTGCGTGCGATTGAAATTCACTACCCTTAAAGTGATTAGTAATAGTGCGATGAAAATTACCATTAAACCGGCCAGGTTAAAAATGCAACTCAAAAGCAAGAGGACAGATATCTCGAGGACTAGGTACAATATCAGAACGGGCGTGGGCTCAAATGAAAGGAGGAGATGATCTCCACACGATGTGATAAAATGTGGCAGTTTTTGGGAGATGGGGTATTCAAAATCGCAGTTTAAGGGTAGAAGGGGTGATCTCAAATGAAAGGAGGAGATGACATCTACATGATACCGTAATAAAATGTTGAATGACGAGGGGGTGTTCAAAAGCGCAGTTGAATGTTTTAAGTTAATCGCGCTTTTGAACACCCCTCACCCTAAAATTACCACATTCTATTGTACTATATGAAAGGGAGATGCATTCCCATCGCGGTGCGAATGAGCGCGTACCTTTAGATTGCTTGAGGGCTGGTTGACCTTGAAACGCCATTTTGAAGGCTTCTGCAGACTCATGCCGCTAATAAATTAGTTTGTTTCCCGCCTAATTTCTACTTTAGCTACTTTCTGGTAGAATTTTCTTTACCCCTCTTCCGGGTCGATTATTTGTGATGAGTTCGTTGATCGCAGCTCGTCCGAGAATTGCAAATCTTTCCGCTCTGCATTGTTAGAATATGGAAGGTGCAATTCAGTTAAGGGTTCGTCTGGGATGGAGGTGTGTAATCTATTTAATTTTTAATAATTATTCTTAGGTTTTTTGCTCCCACGAGTTGCAGTGAAAGAAGATTCTTGAAAGAAAATCTTTTATCATTTATAATTTTTAATTACCTTAACTGGTCAATATCCCACGATGATAACAACACAAGTTAAACACCTACCACTCTGACTTCTCTCTTGCATAATCGTGCCTGCCGTTAAGACAAGTTTTTACATTTAATAAAAGCAAATCAATAAAGTTATCATATCTATTGCTTTTCACTCCTCGTAGAAATTTCGAACAGCTGTCATCTGACAGCTGTCTCAGTCTTTCCTTTAATGGAATGTTCAATAAGAGATACTCATCCCATAGAGCAAGCACACCCACACGCATTGCTTTGCTACCCCCACTCGGTCCCCATTATCATTACATTTGGAAGAGTATAAATACAGCGACCAGAGGACCGGGTGGCATTGTGACTTGAGCAGTCAGCTCCGATGGGTCTGAGGTGGAAGCTAACACTTACGCAGTTTTGAAGCCAGCATTTAGGCAGGTTTTTAAAGCCAATATTCTTTAGGCAGCATTTGAAGCCGGCACTTCATGAAAGCTAGTGATTCTTTTTCGGGAGAATTACAACTCAGGCAGTTTTGAAGTCGGCGTTATTTGGGAAGATAATTGATTTGATTGACTGCATTTAGGGGAATTGACTCAAAATATAATCCTATACTTTTTATTTCAATTTTAATTCTGTTTCTATTCGCTTTACAGATTAATTTACTTTATTTTGTCATTTGTTTGGATTACTTCATCATTTTTTTTAGTTATCATTTTCTTCCTCATTTTCGAAATTAGTTCTTTGAATTCTTTATTTTATTATTATTATTGTTTTTCTTTTGAATTGTTAAGTTTTTCTTATTTCACTTTTTATTTATCCTTTTTTTGGATTTTATTCATTTTCATTTGTTTAGTTTTAAGCCTTTTTTGTTCATTTTTTTTAACTTAATACAATTTTTTTTAATCCACATTGGTAGTTGTTAACTGAATCGGCACCTCATGCATTTCCACTGTTTTGAATAAATATTCTCTGTATATACAAAGCATATACAAACTATTTTACTAATAATATCTCAGCTATCAGCAATTCGTGAATATCTCAGAAACTGCATTGGCAGTCCTAAATTTTCATCTAATTTACCGTTGCATATTTTCTGGAATTTCACCTTCTAAGGAGCCCTATGAATTTTACATTACGCTTCTCTGTATTAATTAATAAGGTATTTAATATAGGTACTTGGAGTTTTTGTTGTTCTCAATGAAATTCCGAGTTCAGCTCTAGGACTCCACTCAATCTAAACTATAACTGCTGAAGTTTATTACAAATTTGGAATTTCTGGATTGTAAACTTTATATTTGGTATTTGTGCAAGAATCCCAATAGTTTTGAATGGATATGAAACCCTTTTCACTCGAATGCTTTCCTGTACAATTGTTTCTGAAAATTAACCGCAGTTGAAGTGATCTAAAGACCTACATATATAGGAAAAATTGTCTTAAAATTAATAAATGTGTAAAATTTCCAAAGTTTAATTAAAACTGTTTGTAATTCGGTCTCATTAATATTGAATAATGATTTAATACCACTGAAATAATTTTGAAAAAAGGATAATTTTACTATTAACAAAACCACGATGACTTTTGTGTGGGGAAGAGAAAACAATCTCTAGCACAAGATTGCACATTTGCTTGCTTCAAGGCAAATAATCCCATTAAACTCCATGTACTCGTCGCAATTGATTCTGTTTATAGAGATAATAACCTCGATCTTATCTGTACTGCTCGAGCTCCCTCTTAGCTTTCAGCTTTCAACCCTTTTATTATTTTGCCCAGACCATATTGTATCTTCAAGTGCTAGCTGCTGTACCAAACAGACGGTGTTGTTGTCGGTCGAATTTTACTAACAGTATAACGCTGAAAGAGATAAGAACTGCAGCCCATTTCTCCCGACAGTGTTTCACCTGAGCGTTTCAGCACAAAAATCAATAAGTAATTTTACGTTGTGCTAGACAGTTCAGATTGAATTGTCCACTTGTACCTCTTATCGGAGGGTATAAAACTGCCATTGAAATTCATTTTTACTGCCAACAGATATCAGCAAAACCTCGCCTCATCTGGCGGTGCCATCAATCGACCTGGAAATGTCACGGCATCGTGAAAATAGCTTGCTGGATGAATATCAGAAGAACACCGGGAATGGGTCAATTCCCTCAAGAAGTAATCAGTACAAAGGACCAAGGATGTAATTTACTTCATTTATTGTTGGTTTTAAAATTTAATTACAATGTGTTTCCTCTATCAACAGTTGGAGAGCGTTCGTTAGGAACTGGTCAGTTATTTCACAGCCCGTGGCGCTTTTAATCGTCTTCCTTCTAATGTGGGCGACAGCGTTCAGTGTACTTCCTGATTACACAAAACCAGACTCAACATTAATGAGGATTGCATACTTGTTCATTGGAGCACAAATCTCGGGAATTCTAGTCACATTTATACGTCTTCCCGACATGTTGGGGATGCTGTTTTGGGGGGTGTTTTACACTAACGTTGGCCTGAGCGATTTCTCTGGATATGAAGGGCTGGAAGCTTTTTTAAGGTACATCACAGTCACAGGCAAATGAAGGCGCACATCGCCTTCGTTCTGTTGTTTTAATTTTTATTATTATTATTTTCCCTTTTTTGCTCATTTATATTCCTGAAAAATTATCCGAATAATCATTAAGACCACTACACCTACAGAGAAATGGCACTGGTTAACATAATGCTGCTGGCTGGGTTCGGTTTGGACTTAAAAGCATTCAAAAAACTCTACGCCATGGTTATGAGGCTGACCCTAATACCAACTGCCGCTGAAGTTGTAATAATTGCTGTGCTTGCACATTTTCTTCTACAGATGCCTTGGCTGTGGGGATTTTTATTAGGGTAAGTAATTTTCATACTTTTCTTTTTACCATAATTGTTTTCAGACCCTGCTTTTGCATCCATTTCGTCTTTTATCCTTTGTGCTTAGTTTTCAAGGGAAAATCGGGATTTACAAAAAAAGCTGCAACAGTCTGAGGTTTTTCAAAGGTTATTCAATTAGAGTGCGGGTGGGCTAATTGAATTCTTAGTACTTGATGGGGGGAAGTTTTACACTGATTTGAAGCAGTTGCATTTCTGCTAGCAAATTAAAGTGGATTTAAGCAAAGTTATATAATTTACACACATGAAATTGACAAATTGAAAATCTGTACAATATTACAGCAAAATTTTCTCCAAATCTCTGGTTGTTTGTGGTCAGGAGGCTTTTGGAATATTATGAGGAAATCATAGAGGATATTTTTACATTTCACCAAAACAAAACAAAACACATCCTGAAGTAAAGGATTTGTATCTATTTTCTTGTATTTTATTACTTTCTTTATCTCACGCTGGAAGAAATATGATTGCGTGTACTTTAGCTCTGTTGCAAAGATGGTAATGAATCAAGTACTGTATCCACATAAATTGTAGAAAAATAATGCAAAGGGATCCTGGTATTCTTTCTTTCTACATATCGTAATAAAACTTAAATAGAATGTATTTTTAATGTGAACAGTATTTGTAAGCAAACATCAAACTTTAGTGTCTTTAGTTGCTTTGGAAAATGGCAGTGCCGTTACTATTATAATGGAGTTTGGTTCAATTCAGTTGCCAACTTTCCTACAGCATTACTGAAATACTTTAACTCTTCGGGGATAATTACCCACACATTTCATGAATATTGTTTGTAATGTGATGAAAAAAATGCACCGTAAATTAATTGAGTGTTCATATCACATATGAATTTAAAGAAAAAAAACATATGAAATTAATTACGTTTTGAAGTTTGTGGAATAAAAAAATAAAAACCGGACAAGAGCGAGTTGAACTCGCTTGGAGAGGGTTCCGTACGATGAATATGTTATCTACCATGTTTTTTTTTTTAAATCTAACCCAAAATTGTTTGTGGTAACTAAAAAAAGTATATATGGTACCGGATTGTAGAGGAAAATTGCTGAATATATTGCCTGTTATTGAATTTTGTCTTATCTTATATTCTTGAGCACCTGGACTAAGACCAAGGATAGAAGGTATTCTGATATTTCATTTTTTGATTTGTTACGCACAATATTGAGAGATTTACCATATTATTTTAAGATCATAGACTTCTTAT
>QYTT01088120.1:40223-62797 GCA_006980735.1 Dasypogon diadema | reverse complement strand
TTTTTTGGGTGGACATATAACAACTAATGATATTCACTTCAAATATGTTCAAAATAAAAACTTCAGATGCATCAATTTACATTACTTAACTGTCATTTTGAAGTGAGTCGCTCTTTCATTTACTATATCGACATTTCGTTGATCCTTTTTCTATATGTTTTAGTCCAAATAACAAGTCGTAAGAATCGTAATTCAGTACTTTATGCCTCTGTAATTGTGTTTTAATAGTTCAGGGAAAATGGATTAAGAAAATAATAATAATACGACTAATACGAGTGAAACTATGTCTTCGTCTTCCGAAGCAACAGCACTTAAAGAAAAGAGGAGGAAAACATATTTGGGGGAAAAAGTACAAACCAAAAATATCTTTAGAAACTATGTTAGTTTAGTTAGCTAGTGTAAACCACTTTATTCATTTGTATAAGTGCAATTTTCGTGTATCACTCATCGAATTTCCTTTCTTTCCTTAATTTTTTCCTAAGTCTAGGTCTTTGAAATTAATAAAAAACTTATTTTCAAACTCAATGCTTATCTTTTCAAGGTCCTCTAAACTGAGGATTGATTGTCCTCCAATGTCCTCCAAAATTCGGAATTTTCAAGATCGTTGTCCTCCATTTGAAAAATTTTATCTGGCTACCCTAGAGCTGCTACAGTAGATTTTCTTGCTTGGTAGGGGTGTTGATGTAGTGTTTCAACGAGAACTCTTGTTATGGTCTATTATGGAAAGTCAACTTTTGGTATGAATATCATCCTCGATTTTTTCCACGCTTTGAGTAAATATTCTAGACTAGATTTTTGTGCTTTGAAGAAGCTAATCGCCCATTTTGGTTTTATTTCTGCGAAGATGCGTGTGGAGGGGTCTTCAATCTGGTTTGAAGGTATGGGGTTATTCTTGCTTCCATTGAAAATCTACTCGCAGTATACAATTATCCTGCGGCCCATTAATTGTGTCTGTACAAGTAATTTCATCGTTTTTCCCGACTCGCGGTGTAATTCCCATCTGTACACCGATTGTAGACTTATGTATTTCTTACTTGGAATAGACTAAAATTATTTTCAAATAAATTACATGCGTACTCTGTCAGTAACTACTTGGAAGTATATATTTTTCCCCTAAATTGTTTTCTTCCACGACGGTTTGTCATTTAGCTTTAGAAAGCTAATCAACTTTTATCTGTCGAGCAAAATTCAAAAAATCATACTTTCAGTTATGCTTATTAAAACTTCGGAAAATATACGTTGAACTCCTAGAGAACTTTTCAAGGTTTCCGCTAAAAATCCAGTCAGGGAATCAGGGAATATGCAATTATCCATTTCTGATGTGAGTGAAATAAACAAAGTAAATAAAAACAAATAAAAATTTTGTGTAAGTTGAAGACCAAACGTTGGAAGGGTGAAATATTTCATATGACTTTCTGGGCAACAATTTACGATTTTTCTTCCTTTTAAAGTAAGTTTTTTACGGGTATATGAATTTGTCGTTTTGGTCTAATCAATTTTAAACTTGCGGAGCTGCTTTACATCTTTTTATCTTCTTAAAATTTAATTTTTTAATAACGTATTGCTCTGTAGTGACCTTGTTAATGAAATACAGGCCACATTATCAAATACACTGCCACGAGTGGGAGATAGCTTACTTTCGCAATATACCCAATATTCAGTAAGGTACTGAATAATTTTGCAGGATATGGTGGCAGAGATATTCCCAATTTTATCAAAGTTATGAAATCGGGTAGGCAGAGATGGCGTTTAGCCACCACCTACCCAATTTCCACCTTTCCAAAGCTTTGAGTTTTATAGTAGTCTGGTAGCTGGGTCTCTTTTAATTGATTCACGATGGGATTGGGTTTAAAGCAAAATTATGATTAAAATTTTCAGCTTTTTTGTTTTTCTTAATAGGACTGCTGATTTACTCTGTTTTCTTTGTAGTGTATAAGTTTGGGTTTATTTTTTCTTTGTGGGATTCTCAGGATGTAGTACTGAATTTTGAGAATAATGTGAGAAATATTTCTTTAAAGCTGAAAAAAAAGCTTTAAAAATGTCTTGTTTTATTTAAAATGTCTTGTCTTTGTGTTGAAAAGGTTATAAAGGTATCTAGTAATATGTGAATAGTCTAAACCTCTTAACACCTTACATGTTGTACCAAATTTTTGATCTAAAATAACGAAAAAGTTTGATTTTCTGCACTTACTTATTGAGAAAATATATAAGTCACAAGATCAAACGTTGGACAATTTGAATTATATTGCTATCTCTTTATTTTTAATAGTGGGCAATATGTTGCTCAATTTTTTACAACAAGATAAATATAATAATCTCAAAGTCGCACTACTTTTAAGAATCAAAAATTCTTAAGAACGTAGACTCGATGTTTTCCTACACTGAATTGGACTGATTCCAAATAATATGAGCTCTTCGGAAAATGTAGGCCCTTTTTGGGGGAAAAAAATTTTAAACCCTTTCTTCTTAAAAAGGCTATGGTTAGTGGTCTTTCCGAGAGAATAAAATATTTAGAAATAAGAAATATAAAATCTCCAAAAAAAGTTTTCACAATTATCGATCCTGATATCAACGCAGATCAGTTTCGAAGACCAAAGCCTGGTTGAATAGTAAATAGTCCAGCACTATCATAAAAAGCATGGAAAACAAGAAGAAAGGCACGTCTATCCTTGTCATTACAAGAAGAAAAGAAATAGAAGTGATTTCATGGCACTCCTTATCGGGGGTTAGCATTATTGTCTTCCTGTTTTCAGCGAGTCAGAAGTGGTTGCGCAGTAAATCTTGACCGCTTGCGACAGAGTCCGCCTATTTAGCTAAATTCCTAGCAATTAGTCTACACCAGTCATTTCTAACTTGTGGATTAGAAGTTTATTTTCTGACCGCTCCATTCGTGTTACACTCGTGCCGACGTGCCGCAGGTCTCTGTATTGTCACCCACCGTTTTTCTGTTTTTCATTCAATTCACAGTTTTTTTTAAAATGATAGTACCCTTGATTTCGCGTACTCATTTAAATCTGTTACTGACTCTTGTGGAAATGCTGCTGTTAAAAAGCTGTGGAACGTTTATTTTCGTTTACTGGGTTGGTAATTGTTCCAAGAAGGCAATCACAATCAGAGTCTGTATTTGAAAAATTTGTATTATTAAAAGCTATACTACTATGATTAAATAATGATAAATAATTAAATGGTGTTTTTATAATTTCTGTAAATATGACATTGCGCTAACTTGTTTTTATGAAGATGTGGTCTTTCGAAAACCGAAGCAACAATATATTTTGTGATTTAGAATAGCCAATCTATTTCGATTTTCACTTTGAAGTTAATCAAACAACACACAAATATTTTGGTTGCACTAATGTTACTTTAACTTGTGGTACTTGAGCTGTACTTGTATACTTGTATACTTAAGCTGAACATATGGTACTTGAGGTGGACTTGTAGTACTTGAGGTCGACTTGAAGTACTTCAAATGGATTTGAAACTACTTATACGAGAACCGGTACTTAAAATTCTTGGTACTTGTAGTTATATTTGAAATTTTTTAATGCAGATACTGGTACTTGTACTTGGACTGGTACTTGAAAGACACCTTTCTTCAAACTTTTCATCCAGAGAAAAACATTTACAACATTCATTTTATATACGGTTCCTTGGTGTAAGATTCTATCCAATACTATCCTGTTAAGTTTAATTCTGTAAAAGTTGTCATACATTCGATAGAAGAAAAAAAAATGATATTGTGGAAAGTATATCTGTATCTATAAAAATAAGTGGTCTAGATAACGTATTTATTATAAAACTTTTAATTGCTTTAAAGCAGCTATTCTTACCGATATTTCACTAAGTGTACAGCACCTGAAAATATAAAAAAACTTATACGTTAGTGGTAAGGTATTTGAAGGTATTTACAGAAGACGAGACTAGTTAAAATTTAACTAACCAAAAAATCCCATTAGGATTCATAATTTTAGAGAAAAGTACACATCTGAAAATTACAGTCTATATTTTAATCTGGACTTTCGTTTCTACAAAATTTTAAAAGTTAAGCATATGCTCTTAATGGATAGACATTAAGAAGAAAAAGCAGATAAAGTTTGCAAAAGTAATTTATATCAAACCACATCTCGATCGAAGTTTTGCGATTACACAGTAAATCTGGTTTTGGGTGTAATTAATTTCAGTAATTAAAAGATATGTTTCTGGAAAATTTGCTCCCTAGTGTAATACCCTAAGGTTATTACAATGAAAAGTGAAAAACAGATATTATTCCAAGGCAACCCCCTGCTATTAAAGGATGCCAGTACTGACCAAACAAGATTCCTTTTGATTGTGATCCCATTAAGAAACTCTTAAACACCTGCAATTACGTGTTGGCTCAGAAGGATACCACCCACTTATTAGTATCCCTTCGTAACCTTAACATTTTCTGCAGGTACACAGAAAATCTCCACAAAAAGTTTGAATTCCAATTATAGGGGATGAGAAAGGGTTCGTTTTCTTGATAACCCCACTTATAAAAGGTACGTGGTTGAAGCAGGTAATGACAATGGAGGGATGTCATTTGTATTCAAGTTGGTAGAGTAGAGATTCATGCTTAACAATTTACACAACAATCCCTGATGAAATTATTTAGCTATTGATTGTGTACATATCCATTCACAGCACAATAGACAAAAGATCTTTGTGTAATGAAGTAGAAACTTTGAATTTGGTAAAATATGAGCCCTCAGGTTAAGCTCTTGTGCTATGGGTACTTGAGGAGTAATTTAGTCTTCGTCTTTATGGAACTTGAAGTTTATCTGATTTTAAGTCATTCAATTATTATGTTTACAACAAGTTTAGTACAGCGATAAGTGTGTGTCTAATTATCTGTAACCATTACTCATATAAATTTAATTGCACGTGACAGATCTAAAATGAATATAAAACGAAAATACCGAAGAAGTTATGTGAGAAATATTTGAAAGCATCCTTTCTTGTCAAAACGAACTTTAATCCTTCTGAAGGTTCTATGGAAATCTGAAAAGGTCTTGTTATGAAATATAAAAAAATCCATTAATTATAGGCTAAAGAAGACTTGCAAAATGGATCTATTTTCATTTTTCTACACCAGATTACTTTATTGTCTTTTGATTTAGATTGACATACTGCTGAGATGGTAGGGCATATATTAACAGAGTTAGGTTCAGTTCAGTGGGTAATTCCCTTCTACTCTTTGGAAAAATTTAAAATGGAATATACTTGACTTGTTTTATTTTAGGAGCAAATATATATATTTGATATTTGAAGGAGTTAAAGTATTCACAAGAAAAAGTTCACAATTTTTTGGGGTGTTTCAACAATGTTCAATGAAGCCCATAATATTTGCTAATCTGTGCCCTTGTATGCCTCCTTAAAATAGGTGAAAAGCATTTGGGGTGAGATGATATCTTCACAGTATTTCTACACATTAACAAGGAAATTTTTCGATAGTTGCTGCGTACATACTATGTTGTATAAGCATATTTTTCTTTTTCCAAACGCGGTCTGATCCTTGTCGTAAAAGTAAGTATTGCAGTTTGCCCTAATCGCCTCCATTTCAGCCTCCGTTTCAGCGGAGATACTGATATTTTTTCACGTGTCTGTGCACGGTTGTATGACGTATTCTACACTTCCCTAATACGATGTTGAAATCTGTTTGTTTAATTTTGATATTTGTGGGTAGACTGTTGTAAACAACAATCGAAAATGATTCCTTACTAAGATTTGATCCAAATCACAATTATTTTTTCTACCAGACTATTTATCCAAACTGTTAAAGAAGTGTCTTCTTTCAATTACAATATATTCGATCTGTTATTCGATCCTTCTTATGATGGGAAAAGTATTTTTTGCAACCAACTAACCCCTTGAAATTAACTAAGTCTACTGATCTACAACATAACTAATGTGTCGGTTAGTGATATCACGGAGGTAGGTAGATCGTTAAGGGCTAAATCGAATTTTACAGAATTTCAAAAAATAAATAGTTATGGAAAAATAAAGTTCCACAAGTATACGTAAAATTTTCCCCTGCTCGGGTACTAAAAGAATAAACTTTTTAAATGCGTTTTGCAGAAAATTGTTGAATTTCGCCACAAACTTCTTACACACAGAAGTGAAGTACATCTGCTCTGAAGTACCCACGTCGATGACCGAGCAGACCGAAGCGTACGTCTCATACCAAAAATTGTGGCTTACTAGTAACATTTGTCAGGTTAAAATTTCTTTGCTGTGTGTATCATAGGGTTGTTCTCTGAGTTTAGGGAATACCTTAAAAAAAGATAGTAGTGATTCCAGAGACATAATTTTGAGGGGAACAGCTCTGACTCCTTGCTTTAAAAATGTAGTAAGGTTCTTGGGAATTAATATTTAATGGGAGTTTATAACATAATATGTAGCAACATTCGTTTTTGAAAACTTTGGGGCCAATTCATTTCTTATGCAGCGGCAGTCTGGCTGTCTTTGCAAAATAGCTCAGTTGAGAATGGCATCGACATAAAAGGGTTGTGTTATGTCTTTCAGAGTTTTCAAATGCTTTCAAACACAGCGGACAAAGAACAAAAGGCGTATGATCGTATTCTTTAAATATGCGTAAAATCCGGTTACCGCAGGGTTCCATTCTCGGAACATTGCTTTAAAGTATATATAGTATATATTATGTTTGATATTGTCCACAACTCCTCCACGTCCATTAAAATTTTACTTCCACGTTTTAACATCTTGGATGGCAAACATTCTTATCTTCTTCAGAAGTCTGGAAAGTGGAATTCACTTTCTGCGGATGTCCAGTGTCTGGATTGAGTCGGAATGTTCATAGGTGTGCATGCATGCTAAAATTAATTATTAGGAGTATTTTTTCCTTTTTGTAAACATTTGACATTAGTAACTCTCTCTAGTAACTTTGTTTCTTTTTCTGTTATACAAAAAATAGATTTATCATAATATTTAACGAATATATATATTGATATAGATTTGTGAATCACCTCATCTAATAATTAATTAAAACGAGCAGCTTCCAACAACTAAATATTTTAATTTCATAAATTTTATAAATCACTTCCACACTTGTTTAGATTTTTCGAACATCACCAAGTAGCTAAACAGCTTGCTTTGTCACATCAGATTTAATTTATTACTTAAATAAAAATATAACCTTTTGCAAAATTGTTTCATTGTTTATATGTATGTAATTGATAATAAGAGAATTTGTTTAAGAGTTCTCAGAGAATTCAAAAATAAAGTACTCTTTAAAAAGAAACTTTTTTATGTCCTTTAGACCTTTATAACATTTAATGTCATTCTTTAGAGTTGATGTCGTTTTCCAGCAGAAGATAGGGGCTATGTATGTTCAAAGTTAAATAATTACTAAACCTGTTTTTGGAAAAATATAACTGATTTGCTCTTTGAAGGAATCCTTCAAATCGCTTCAAAACAAACAGCGCAACAGTAAATAAATGATAAACTCTCACGTGAATAAACGCCTACAAACGCACTTGTATAGCATTGTTATATCTTTAAGTTAACTTTGTATCAGGGATTCGCAAACAATTTTCTATATAACCTTAATCCAGACATTCAATTTATTCAGTAGCGAAATAGCCCACTTAAAATTCAATTTGATTTATGGGACCAATTTAGAAATTGCCAGGTTTTCCTTTAAGGTAAACAGGTGTCCAATAGACGTGTACTGCCACCTAAGAGGTTGTTAAAGATGACTTTCAGCCTCTCTAGAGCTTTCCTAAGCACTATGTGTGCAATGCCGTAAGAGCTTTGTAATCCAGGGAAGTCTTTCAGCTACAGTTTCCAAGGATAAACTTTGGCGTTGGTTGAGAATGGGGATTTCAGAGCAGCATCGTTGTAAATTTTTAATTCCATTAAACTTCCCAAGAACTCCTGGTGTATTGAAGACCTGTTTTTGTCAAAATTAACTCCAGATCGATAAAATGACACTAATTTTAGCACAACGTAAATTTTGAAGGTAAAATGCTTTGTTGCCCAGTATTTTCGGTAATTTTTTAAATTTTTGTAAATTACTAATTGCAAGTTTACACTTTTCTTAGCTAGCTCCAACCATATATTTAGTCCTAAATACTTAAACTGTTAATAGTTTTTCATTTTTGTAATGGACGAAAATGTTCTATAATAATTTAATAATGAGAATGTAGTAAGAATTAAAAATTCATATTTCTAAAGCTGTGCTATAATTATGACAGAACGTATAAATTACCAAAAAATATTTGTGTAATAAAAATAAAAATAAACTATTAGGCAAAATGAGAGACCATATTTATAAACAAAAGCAAAGAAACGCACGAAAGACAATAACTCATTTAAAATATCCCAGAAGAAATTAGAGTCATTGATGAACATGGTAATGGAATCAAAAAGTCAGAAACTAAGTCGTCACTAGCATTAATAACATTATAATGCAAAGGGTAACGAAACAGAGATTGTTAATGAAAGCGTAATGCAGACGGTATTGTAACAACAAAGGTGTTTTATTGTTATACGTTTTATTGCTCATATGTTCTCGGATACTTATCAGAACAAAGGTACAGAACAGAATGGCAATGAAAATTTAATATTAAACAATTAATTTCAATTAATTAATAAAAGAATAATGCACCAAAGAGTAATTGATGAATTTCCAATGTCATCACTGTGTTAAAATTCATTGGTGTTGAGAATGTATGTTTATTATTTCATTAATGAAGTAATGAACACTTTTTTTACTGATATTTTTTTTGCGTCAAATGCTATGCTACACAAGTGAGAAAAGTTTTTATTGGTTACACAAAATGTGTGACAAAACAAGAAGTGATGCTTGCGCCATTTTCGACATTTGAAATGACATGGAGGCCAGTTCACTCAAATTATAAGAAAAGTAATACGATGAAATTTACAGCTTTGTTTGAAATGTAAAGAATTGAGAAAAACAATTAAACGAAAAACGAAAACAAAACGTTCAACCGAATCTACAAAATGCGATTCCAGGTTTAAAAAATTTTTGCGTTGAGAGAAAGCCGATCCCTTAAATATTCTTGGCAGCAGAACGTCGTTTTTCTTTGAGCTGCTAAAGGCTTTTATACGACATAAAAATTAAAAAGGTCTATATGTACAGTTAGTGACCGATCGGGTCTGAAAACTTTCTCTTCTGTGGCGTGAGTTCGAATTCTGCAAAAGGCGCGGTGAATTATCTAAGTACACGTAGTTGAGACAGTTCTGCTGACGACAATTGTACTTGGGAAGCCACTGGGATATTTTTCAATATTTGCAACATTTGTAAGGTTAAGTTTCCACACGACCTAATTGTATCAGGCGGCTAATTTGGACATAATCACAAAATCAAATACGCTTTGATAGAGGTTGCAAACTACATCACCTGTTTTGTCGAAGAGTGTCGGTTTAAAGAAGAAAAAAAGATCGTATAAGGCACCTCACAAGATCCACCCACATGGCTCGTAAAGTGCTCCGTTTCACGAGAAAGCTTTTGCGTTCAACAGTCTTCTTATTCCCTTTTGTGTAAATGAATAGAACTTCCCGCACAAACTAGTTTTCTTTCTCGTTTCTGTTCTCACATTGATTTCTTGCCATTTCTGTTCTCAACTTTCTTGCTTTCCAGACAGAGATAGCTCTCATCCCACACGAACTCATGAAATAAGCACAAAGAGTAATCAGAAAAACTTCCTGCTCGAGCTTCTTGCTTCCTACTGTAGTAGTAGAGGCACGTGATACCTTGGCTCTCATTGTGGCTTGTGGGTAAGTCGGTTCTTGTTATCGAATTACCGCCTGAGTGAAATGCTCAAAGCTGAAATAGAAAATTGATCATAAGAAAATAAAAGCACATTTCCACTTGATATATGAACACTGAGTCCCTTTATTTATGCTAATCAAAAATATATATACAAAATTTCTCATAGCAAAATTGCCTCCATCTACAATTTTCTTTGAACAATGCGGACTTTGACTGCACATAATTCTAAATGAAAACAATATTGCAAGTATTGCTAGGTTGCACTTTTTTGTAATGAAATGTGACCCGATTGTATTTTTCTTATGCAGGAAAAGCTAAGGTTAATGATCTTGCGTTATAGACATGAAATTTATTAAATTTGGACTCGTATCTAAACTATGAAATTTTATCTTAAATCTTAACAACCGCTTCTTATCGCATGTGTCCCTATCTTAGGCGCAAGAATTTCCTCGTGAAAAAGGCACAAAGTACCTACATTACAGCCATACAAAAAAGGAAAACAGCTGAAGGAAATGGATTATAACGGTTAAGGGAATGATACCTTCCTTAAGGCCTCAGAAAATCAAACAAAAGCTTTTCCTCGAGGCTTAACTTTTCTACTGGGCAGCCAAAGCTTAAGGGATATGCTATGATGTTACAGAAACCCTGGCTGAGAGGTATGTTGTAATGGGAAGGAAAGAATCAAGATAGAGGGTGAAGGTGTCGGTGCACATTCTGCTTGAATGATTGTGGACCATAGTCTAGTAGTCTAGGGGAAAAGTATAGTATGGTAGTCTGTTCCGTATTCGCCCAAGAAATATTAGTTAGTTATATTTAGCTGTTTATATAATTAACCGAAATTTCTTTTTACGGATTTCAAAAAGTACATCAACTTTCTCTAAATAACGTTGGCTTTCATGCACTATAAGTCAAATCCCCTTCCAAATTAGGTAATTTGCGACGATAGGTCCATTTTGGATATGATGCCTAGATATAAGGGACAGAAGCTTCATTAAAGTGCATCGGAACTCATTTAAAATTTATTTACTCCTATGAAGTTTACCATAATCCACACTCACTGGAAACGTCTCGGGTAATAATCAGTGCTCCCTTCAGCTGAACAGGGCTGTTCAGATATTCCGGCTTGTGGCATTCTAGTGCAAAATTAATGTTGAGCTTGAAAACGTATGCACACTTGCCATTTGTTAATGCATAAAATCGACATAAGATGTTTGTTTCGAAATAATCGATTTAATACAATGAAAATTGTAGATAGTTCCGTATTTGAACATTTCTGAGTATTTGGCCTCCAGTTATCCAGTGTCAAAAATAATTTGACAGAGAATATGATCCTATGTCTATACTAGAAGAAGGAAGGTACATAGTTCTGAAACGTAGATGGAGAAACCCGTATAGGTACCTTAACGTATTTCCTCAAGCCTCTAGAGATTTGAGTGACAGTTGAAAGTTGAAATTCATGAGAGATGAACAGAAACAAAATCACCTGAAAGGAATTCATGAAAATTTCTCCTTACATACACTACTCTAAATTGACTCCTTCACATGAAGTTTACGACCATTACGGTTCTTTGTGCACATTTTATATCTGCCTAAGTAAAGAAAATCCTTCTGTTGTGATAAACTCTTACTTCCTTCTTGCAATATTTACCAAGTATATTTCACAAGTCATAAATTTAAAGCATGGTAATCAGAGTGTCGTAAAATCTTCCAAGAAATATGAACGCAACCCTTTTCCGGATTTTCCTTCAAATTTCCATCCTGCGGCATTTCCCTTAGATAAGAAAAGTTTCCTTAAAAAACCCCCTTTGATATGTGCCTTCGACCTAAGGAGACTACATAATACATTCTTTGGTTTCCGTAGATGAAAATTCTCTTTCCTGTGAAAAAATTTCAAATATTCTCAAGGCATATATCATTTAAAAATGTTTGTAGCATCATCAGCTATTAGCGCTCTGAAATTTTAAAGAGCCCTGAAAACAGGAACAGACTTGCTCCAAATTTAAATCCTTGATTTTCTAAATCTGTTAGACAAAGTACTTACGACGTGAGGGGCTCACATTGCTGGTCAGACTGCTCCCCAAGGGAAAGTAGAGCAGAAGAAAAGGTGATATGAGATTTCTGAGACTGACAGCTCTGACTGAGGAATCTCATTTATTCTGTCAAAAATGAGGCTTCTGGTAATGTTGGACTTTGTTCTTATTTATTACTGTGATGCTAATGCGTCCAGCTCAGAGTAGATTTGCACAAATTTTAAGTTGGAGTGAGGAAAGAATTTGGCGTTCTAAATCTACGCATCACAGTTTTGAGAAAAATGATATAATTAATATAAGACAATAAAAGCTTTTTTATGAATTGGAAATGTATAGATTATATTTTGTGTTTATGTCTGACAGAGCTGGTTAAAGAAATAAGCTGACACCAATGGTCCAATGACAAAATTACGTTGACTGTTTAGTTGGGAGGATAAAAATACTATGAGGATTAGATGAAAGAAGAATCGTCTGAAGAACAGAAAATGATACTAGGATTAAAACAGTAATAAAGTATAATAATCAGATCAGTGTTCTAACACTTAATTACATCCATATATTCCGATCGATTGCATTATTTCTCTCACTCTTAACCGAATGGGAAAATATACCTTGGAAAGTAATAGAAACTACTTTTAAGACCAAGTTTAGATACATATGGATGCATATGTGTTATACTGATGAGAACGTGCTTATTTGCTAAATAAAACAACTCATTTGGGATATGTGACCAAGCAACGCAAGAGTTGGAGGGGGGAGAGGAGGGGAGGGAAGGGTGCTGTTCTCTATAATTTATAATATAATTAGCTTAAATGGTTGGGCCATACAATCTCTATCTTCTTAAGAATTTATCAACATTGTCTTTTAATATTGAAATTACCTACCTAATTTTGTCATAGTCTTACCTAAGTATTATACTTATATGAAACATAATTTTTACATCCAATTAAACATCCGCCCTGATTATTGAATAATGATACCATCTGTTGTTTCTTACTTCTTTCCTCTTAACCATTCAACTTCAATTCTACTTGTTTATAAATTACTCCAGGAAATAACTAAATTTCTGAAAAAGAAAACATTACCCGCAATTTTTGCTGGGAACGGTTACGTAATTCCCAAAAGTTACATACTCTAATAGAACCACCAGCAATTTAATTAAAATAAGTCAATTATGCTGTGTTAAAAATAACTACGGAACTTGTCGCATGATGAAATATTCCCATGGTGCAATAGGAACTTTAGAACTCAATTTCTTAATTGAATATTTAAATATAAAATTTATAGAATTGGTTTCGATTGCTTCCTGGAGCAAGTTTGAAATTGAAAATTGAAAAACTTCGTTACTTGCTTGACGTCCGTGGGAATTTCATTAAAATTTATTTCAAATTGATGCTCATTGGAAGTTTAGACTTGCTGTTTACATTTAACTGCATCGAGTCTTTGAAGAAAATATAAATTAAAGGTAGGGTTAACAACGAGAATATCTGTTAATGCCTTCAATGACTTATTGTTCTTTCGGATTGAGAATAGATAAATGAAATAGCGTTTCAAAACAAAATCTAATTTTACAACTTTATTTATTTAAAATTTATCGAAATTCAACAATATTTAAAAAATTGAAACATTTCTTATTATGATTTAAAGAGTTTCACAACTACTCTCCTTATAGATATTTAACTAAGCTAGTAAAGTATTGAAATAAAGTTAAGCAAATGAGTGATCAAGGCAAGAAAAAATTTCAAATAATAGACACCATGAAGACTGAATTATTTTAATATACACACATTGTCTAAAACGTTAAAGCAGTTCTGCAGTTCATAGGGTGAAAGATGACATGACTTTATTGCATTGTTTTCTTATTTTCTTATGGTCCGCTTTTGTAGGAACTTATGAATTTAGAAAGATAGATACTGGTAAAATCTCGACTTTTGTAAAGCTTTTAATATAGTTTTTTTTTGCGGAGGGGGGGGGGGGGGAGAGGAATGCATTCCGCACCTAGGGGGACTAACCCCCATGTGCCGGACTCCCCAACGATTCAAATTTTCTAATAATGCATATTTTGTGCATTATTCACAAAACTTTGGTAGACACCTGTTACCATCAATGAAATGCCAACTGGCGCATGCGTTCTTCTTCTTTGGGTGTTATAAATAGAGCCACCTGCAAGCTCAGAACTCAGACTCGATTCAGACTCATAGTGGAGCTGAACATAGGGAGTTTGGTCCGAAAGTGCAAGTTTTGAGGTTAAAGTTCTCAATTACAATTCGCAAGGAAGTGTAAATTTCCTTTTTTTTCCTTCACCAAATATTGACCCATAAGTGAAAAACTAGATTTCACTTCTCTCCTGCACTCATTTTGAAGGCATTCCTAAATCAAACGTTTTCCTAATCCCACGATCTATAAACAGTCCCAATCCTTTTAATCTCCTTTAGTCTTTCAGCAGACTCGTTTTGGAGCTATTAGAACTCAAATTGCACCGAATTGAAGTGCAATGTTCCACTTGTACTGTTAGTGTTCATTTACATTTACAGTGCTGCAAACTGTATTGAAGTGCTTCTTTAGAAACCTTTGGGATTTTACTTCCTCCCTGTTCTTTCAGTCCACTTGCGCACATTTTATTTAATATTTTACTAATATAGGGTGAGTGGTTATACTAAAGACACTAGAAAACTAAGACGACTCAAGTGGAAAAAACTTGTAGAAATTCGGAGGCCTTATTTTAAAATGTTTGGAGATTTTATTTTTTTATTGCTGATTATTACGTATTAGAATGTACACAAACTGTTAATTAAAAAAATTGTCATTTGCTTTTAATCACTGTATTTATTCCACATTATCCCTAAAAGGCGATTCCTATCATCTTCGCTGAAAATAATTTAGTTTAAGGAAGATCTTTTAAATAAAAGTTTTTAGTCTTCTCTGGTATTTTACGTATTAGAATGTACACAAACTGTTAATTAAAAAAAATTTCATTTGTTTATTTGCATTTGTTTTTAATCACATTCAAACTATATGACTATTCTCACACTTGGACCACAAAAGCTTATTCCGAGCAGTGTTGCCAGATCGTGGGAGCTCTTCCTTTTTATGAGAATTTTAGAATAAAATTTTGTGAAAAAGGTAAAAGGGAATTATTGAATTCCATAGCACAAATTAATTGGAATTCATTTGATAAATTTATTGGTGAGATAAATGTAAATTTTGGGTTACATTAACACATCGTTAAAATATGCAAAATTATTATAAAAGACAACATTTCTGTTTTGCACAAAATACAAGAGTACAACTAATGTCACAACTCTTGATTGACCGTCATCATCGCCACATGAGAATACGATCAAACATATGACTTTCGGCCACAGTTACATCCAATAACAAACATTAAAGAAATCTTTGAAGGATTTTAACCAGGAATATGATTTTACTCTGTTATTAGAAAAGATGTGAGGGATTGAATAGTATATTAGGAGTTCAGGCAAGTTCGCTTTATCTGCATTTTATATTATTTTCGAAGTAAGCTTTCTTTGTCCATATCATTTCCGTAATATGTAGCCACGGGGACGTAAAAGACAACTGGTTTCATATATTGCTACGCAACTTATTGCTGTACAATTCAATAAATTCTAATAAACCCTTAGTGGCATCGTTAATATATGTTTTCTTTATATTTGCTTAATACTGGTTATTGGTTTTGCCACAAAAATATCAACCATGAACGTTATAAGTTTTGAGAATAATACGTAACAACTGGTCACGAAACTTCTTGAAATGCAATGTGAGACGAATATAAATTATCTAGTTTTATGCTGTATATATTTCTATATATTCCTTTGCTTCGTTACAAATCACATCTAGAGATATAACACTTGCTTCATCGAATTGGATCCACATCCATCATATAAATGTTCCCACATAGGATATACTAGGAGGGGATATTAATGCTGCTGATGCTTACCTTTCCGGCGGTTGTTGTCAGGTTTACAGAATAAAATAGCACTTGGGATAGAATCCCTTTTCGAAAGGAATGCTGTGTTGGGAAATCTTGGGCAATAATGCATGGCAATCGAAAGCGTAAACCTGCTTTAAACGTGAAAAGTGTAAAAAGGAAATTATTTTTCTAGTAGAATAGTTTTTGTGTTAGATTTACAGGATTTGTGAAAATCTTCGTAAATCCATTTTCAAGTGGAAGTTAACCTAATGTGTGTATTTAAGCAATAGATTTTACATGTGAAAAATAAATCTTTAAAGTTTTTGCTATAGAAATTATATATTATATATATAAATATTTACAGGGTTCTGTTAATTGCAGAAATTAATATTATCACCATACAGAATTTAATTTATTTACTACATCGCACAATAAATACATCTTTAAAAGTTCCCCGTACGCTTCTACATTTATTCTATATGGGAGCTCTAGTTAACAGTTAACCTTTTATACCTTTTAATTACCTTTTATGCAAAATTGGATTTCGTATTTTATTTTTAAAATTCCTACTTGACTGAGGGATCCTATCAAGTGTTTTTTTGGGGTTTCAATTTAAGAGTAATACAGGCTACATCTGGAGTGCCCTAGGGTAGTCACTTTGGTCCGCTTATTTTTATTATTTCTATTGCCGACATTGTGAGCCTTTTGAAGCACTCCAGAATTTTAATTTATGTTGATTATATGAAAATTTCTCCGTTTATTGGTAACATCTCTTCAGGCGGCATTAAATATATTTTATACTTGGTGCAGGAACAATGATTTGCAGCTCAATATCAATAAATGCGAGGTCATATCGGTTTTTAGAAGCCACGATACTCTTATGTTTGATTACACATTTTCTACTAACCACGCGCGCAATTTGTTAATGATTTAGGCGTGATTTTCGACCCGAAATTAGATTCAATTTCACCGTTTTTAGAAGTAACTCAATGCTTGTATATATTAAACGATGGTTCGAGGAGTCCTCTGACCACCAAATTACACTAACATTATATAACTTGTTTGCCAGACCACTCCTCGAGTATGCATCTCAGGTCTGGAACCCGTTCTTCCCTGTTCATGTTGGCCGTATAGAATCCGTTCAGCGTGACTTCATCAGATCTGCGCTTAGAGATCTTCCTTGCGATGACCTTATGATTCCTCCATCTTATCGGGAAATAATGAGAACTTCGTTCAGCGATAAAATATTCATCAGGCTTCAAATACCTACCCACGACTTCTGTCTCCCGATAACTGCAGTCGGATATTTCAATAATGTCTGGCTTTTATAAATAACATTTCCCATTATATTAGCGAGCTTAAATCAATCAAGTTTGACTCTTCTCTGATAGGCACCTTTATGGTCATTACGAGCGAATTAGCTCCATTCAAAGGGAGTAAAGGCACCGCGCCATCAAAACGATACATTGTCAGTAATAGTCACTCCGTAGAATTGAGTCGAAGGCTGTAGTGAAAATATGATAGATCTGTTGAGTAGTGTATTCAGTTTGGTAGAATAAATTAGACTAATTAGTTTATGTACGGTTTCTGGAAATTTTCTATTTAACTTCAAATGTTTGTATTGTGCGGGTTTTGGGGAAGGCCTATAATTACTGGGGCTGGAATTAAATTCCATCCCCCGTTAATTAGTACATTTCCTTTAATTGCGAACGGCTACTAGAAGGAAACAATAGAGATGCCAGGCAACAGCTGTCTGCCCATCAATAAATTGTTCCTTCTTTATGAAATTGCACCAGGAATATTTGTTTGTCCTCTTTCCTCTTCATGTACTTCTTTTGCTTACCTCCTGTAAAGATGAAGTTGACTTCACATTTTAACAGGACGTTCTCATTTATTAGAATTTTAAAGGATTGCTCGGAGCTTACGCTTTATTACGAGGGCGGTGGCTAATACAGCCGAAGATCTACGAAGGTGGTTTTTAAAGGGCACAGAGAACTGAAATAAAACCTAAATGTTTTTCAAAACTCCCCAGAGGCTATGAGAAACAGATTTCAAAGGCATTGCAAACGGCTTTCCTCAAGGAATTTCCATTTTATGTGAGTGATGTTTGTGCATTTACAAAATGTTTCTTTTATGGGTTTCAATTTTCGGAATGATGGTTTAAGTTAATTCAGAGTATTTCGAACCAAGTCAAATTCAAATTTATTTAACCCTATGAAGGCATTACGTATCAATTGAGATGCTGATCTGATGGTAATCTTGAACCACATTTTTTCCAATATAATTTACTGGATGCCAATTCAAATTTTTTGTGAGGGGAGGTGAATATTTCATGGTAATGATTGTAATGATTCTTTTTGACTTAAATGACGGTACCTACTTGCTTAAAGTTTATATTTAATTCATAGAGAACGCTTACATCCCAGGTATATACTTTCAAATACGGTCTCTGAAGAGTGATTTGTTTCCCATCCCTACATGATATCCTGTGGCAGGTTTTTTCCACAAATTTTACTCTGTCTCCAAAATGTCCCAAAAAATTGCTGATAGATAGATAATGAAAAGACATACATAGATGTTCTGATTGAACATTTTGAATATGAAAGAGTTTGCCGGAATTTTCAGGTATCATGAAAGCAGTTTTCGATGATACAAGGATAACATTTCATTTTCAGTCCTGTATGTCAGGACCTGCCTATCAAGGAATGGTACTGAGATATCCCTTTTCATGATATAAATACTTTTGGTGTAACTCTTCGCTACAAAAAATTCCTAAACGAAAAATATAAATAATAAAAAAAAAATAATATAAAATTTGGTAGTCTTGTTCTACTTAAAGTTTTTTCACGTCACCAAACCATTATATTGGTGAGCTGTTATACTATTTGACAGCATCCCAGGTGATCGAGCGGGCTTAGGCGCACGTATACAGATTTTATGCCCTGCGGGCGTGATTTCGAATCCCGCACAGAACACAGCGATTTATCTGGGTACTAGTGGTTGAGACAATTCTACTGACAAGAATTGTACTTGTGAAGCCATTGGGGTGTTGCACAGTAATAATTTCATGCCAAAAATTGGCTCTCTTGCAACATTTGTCAGGTTAAAATTTTCCAATCCCCCTTTCCCTAATTTGCTTCCGCCTAAGCTGTGCTATATGCATCATAGGGTTGTACCCTGATCTTAGGCAATACCTTAAAAAAAAACAATTTCAGGCGTCTCGATGGCATGTACTTGGTAAAAGTGAGCCAACTATTCAGATTGTTCGATAAAATGATTGTACGACTGTTTCTTTCGAGCTTGCGAATGAAAGAACGAGTGTAGATGAAGTTGCACGTTATATCTATTTCTATATTTGAGAACTAGTTCAAGAACACATCATGCTCGGTCCCGCAGTATACAATGCCTTCGGCTGGGATAGAATACGGAAAACTGTACGGAAAAATTCTCTCTTGAGTTTCTTGAAAAAAAAAATGAAGAAGTACTTCACAACACCAAACAAAAGTTTTGTTTCTGTCAGCCTGAAGATGAGCTGTTAGCTCGAAACGCATTTTTTTTAAATAAATAGAACAAGACTGTAAGGTGGTTTTAATTCACTTTCAACTTGGTGGGGATTATTAAGGCCTAAGCAGGTATATTCACTGCAGTGAGTAAGCCTGTCCCCACTGAGTTTACCCGGAACAACGATGGACAGAGTTTTCTTCTAGATTGGCATCCGAGCATTCCCTTGTCCTGACCAGGACGAAAAAATATATGTGGAGTAGTAGTAGCAGTAATAGTAGTTGCGGACTAGTGGGCGGAGCACAAAATAAAAATATCGACCTGGGTCGACATGAGTTAAAATCCGAACATACATGTTCTTTAAATTGTGTTTCTATAGTACGTTTCATTTTTACCATATAAATAGTCTCGTAATCGTCACAATATATCCTGTACACATCACTTTTGTCTACATCTTCAATCTTAGGCTCTAACTTATTATTTATTAGATTTTCCTAACGTTTTATTTGTAAAAATGCTGGTTTAACATCATGTTTGATTAATGTATTTTTTATTTTATTGGAAGTTCCTTTAATATAAGGTTTGCGCCAATTATTTTCATTAGTATTTTTTAATCACAGGTTGTACTGAATGTAGTGCAAATTTCTCATTTTTGTTTCTCAACAGTTTATAAACAAAACCCTTATATTATAGCCGTTATTACAATTTAAACAATTGTATACAATTCACGTTTAAACTTTTCTCAATTCATAGGTATTCTTAGTAATCTATTCAACATTGAGTGGAGGCTTGATTTCTTAATGCTTAAGGGATGCTACGATGACAAAGGTATAGCTGCATCTGTGGAGGTTGGTTTAAGATTTTCTCCAGCTAAGCCACTGAGAATATTGTTCTCTTATATATTTTACCTGCAATCCAATTCACAGTTTTGCAGATGACAGTACCATTGATTTTGCGTACTTATTTAAATCAGTTGCTAAATCCCACGGAAGTGCTATAATAATAATCGAGCAGACAAAGCCTAAAAAAGAGCTTTTAAGCTCATTTGAGACGTATAAAATTGATTCTCTGCAGCACCTGTGCAATGTCGCTTGTCTAACGCTCTTTTGTCGCTACTTTAATGGACATTGTCCCAACGAAATCGCGGGTTTAATTTTTTGTAGGTTAATTTGTGCGAATAATACCCGCGTATCGAACTGTCTTCACCATTTCATCCTCGAGACTAGACCTAACAGACTAATGAAATTTAGAGAATCCTTCTAGAGCTGAAATGCGCGTATGTGGAACAATATATCTATGTATTGTTGTGGGAACTATCTATTTCTGCACTCATTACATAGAAAGTGAAACATTTCATAACATGAAAAAATACGATTTGATTGATCCAAAATGAAAATAATAAGTCTTCAATTAAAGCAAAAATCCCACATATAATGCGTTCCTTACATAAGACTTACTATCGATTTTTTTAACCCTTTCGCTGCCACAGTGGTCCCATGCGACCGGCGCTTGTTTTTCATTTGGGTCATGGTGGTCACCAGTGACCATTCCATAAAATCATTCATTTTAAAACAAATGCTCTCGAATAAAAATTAATGAATAATGCGAATATGTATATATAGCATTATAAATTAAATAGTGCGCTACTCAGTAATAACAAATGTTTATTTAATATAAAGAATATTTATTATTCTTTTTTAGCCAAAAACAAAGAAATATCTTTAATAATGGAGACATTTTTTGTGGACATATTTTTAGTAACTTAAATATTCTTACAAATTATTTTATGTATACAATATCAATTTCAGTAAAGTTCGTGTTCATAAAAAACTATATTTTCGATGGAATGTATTAAAACAGGGCAAACATGATAAACTTCTTTAAAGAATATTCACAGGCTGTCTAAATTATTCAAAATTTCTGAAATTTCTTGGAAAGAAAAGCTGGATCCAGGGGCCACGGTGGTTATCACCACTAAGCAAAATGCTATTGGCAAAACTGTACCGTTATTTTAATATATTTCGCAGTCCTTTGCCATTATAAAATGTTTAATATGAAATTTGTATTGTGGGCCACTGGGACAAGTTCAAAAATTCGCGTGGTAGCGAAAGGGTTAAAAACTTGTACCCATATCACATAGAAAATGACATAAAAAAACGCCGCAAAAATATGTGACTAAAGGCAATAAATACTTTCCACATATGTATTATAAATTTGAAACGATCCCACACAACCCCATCGTTCTCAACAATAATTCGAAAAAAACTGTTACGGCGGAAAAGATTGTAGAAAACTGTCGTAGTTAAACAACACAAATTGGCTTTGCGAATATCTTGTTACAACATATAATTAGACTCCCCATGGTATCTATAAGATACTGAGAAAATAAAGGTGCCATCGCTTAAATGCTCAAAAAAAAGATATCTGTCTTATGGTTGTAATCCAGGCGAAAAGTAAAATATCTCCATGCCTCGTCGCTCCCCCAAACAGATAACATCAGTTTTTCCGGCGACAGCTTTGCTGTAAATAAAATTTCAGAAATAAATATAAGTCGCAATACCAAAAAATTTTGATTGGATGAAAGGAAACGGGTAGGTATTAGGTATATGTATATAGGTTTGTCGTTTGTGTACCAATTTCACGTACTGAGCAGATATCCCCGATAAAATTCTTGCTATAGAGCAGACGAAAAATAATAAATTATCGAGCATGTGTGAGGTTTTGTTTGCCAACATGGATGAAATTCCAAAATTCAAACGTATGAAATGTTTGCTCTCTTGTAGAGCAGCCGTGACTAATAAAACAGAAATAAATAAATGAAGGATGTAGGTATATGAAGAAAATCAAGGAAAATTATTGATTTTCCTTAAACTTAAATTTTGAGGTAATCTGGACTTTTTAAGATACATGGAAATCCGGTAGTCTAGGTTTTCATTTCCTTGAAAAGTCATGATGGAACACAACAACAACACATCCCAGTTAAATTTTCAAATTCTGGCTGTTTTTAATATCTAAGCATTCGAGTGTCATATGTTTGTATTTAAACTATATTCGAAAAGCAATCAGATAACAAAAAAATATTTAACAATTAATAAAATTCCAAATTTATTATATTATATCCAAAACAGAGATTTCTATTTGGCTCTCTTTTAATTCACTAAATCCTCAATTTATTCTGCCTGTTAAATTCTGTACTGTATGTGACTCTTTGGTGTATACTACAACTCCCAGTTTTACCCAGTTGGCACCTAGATAACCAAATGGGATGCGGTTACAAGTCGGTGCCTAATTAAAAGCGCGTACTTGTTCAAAATGGATTGTAAGGTCAAGATGTCTA
>QYTT01088120.1:7606-31542 GCA_006980735.1 Dasypogon diadema | reverse complement strand
CTCTTCCGATCTAAATCTTGTCCACCATATTGGATTCGCCATTTTGAATTTAAGAAATCCGACTCGCAATCAGCGATCTTGAAAACTTATGTATGAAAACATATTCATGACGATCGCAAAAACTTTTGAAAAAAATTTACATTTCCGGCTTTAAAAATTAAACTTTTATGTGGTAGCTCTCTGAAGGAGTTGGCCGATTTGGTTAATTTTCTGCCAGGATATTTAGATTTTACTAAAGTACTTGTGTGCTGAATTTTATCCACCTACTTCGAAGCGTTCTCGTTTTAGAAGGAAAATATCGATTTTTTATTCGACGTAGCTGGAGGTTTTCTATGGCAACCCTATGAAACGACGTCAACAAACAAGTTAACTTGTTTCAATTCGTTTGTTTAGCTTGATTTCTGACATTTCGTTCATGGTTCCGTGGTTAAGACCCATGTGAATATTAGAGAGAAATGGAATAAAATTACACACTTTTCCGCTTAATTTTAATTATATATATTGTTAATTTATGCTAAATAAAAAATTAAGTTACATTTTTTGTGTTTTCTTACTAAAAGGTATTCATAATTTTCATGAAGTCAAGCCTGTCGTTGACCTGATGAAATGTTATACAAACTAGTCAAGCTTACATGTACATGGCGTACATAACTGACGTCACTAACTTTTCTAACAAGATGAAGACGAAGACGAAGACTTGGATTGGAATAGGCCTTTAATATTATTTTGTTTGCCATTTGTATCGTTTATCACTTTATTTAACACTATGTACAAATGTTAGCCTTGGTTTACACGAATTCGATTTACGCAGTACTTTTGCAGAACGAATCTGCCGTGTAAATCGAGGGTTAAGTGCGCTTTCAATATTTTGGCTAGACTGACGAATCGGATATCATCGCTTCAAACTGTGTTCGGCCCATTTTTCTTTCCTTTACGAAAAAATATCATTTTTGTCATTGTCGATTGGAATTTTTAATGCGGGGTTGTAGGAACCGTGGCAATCCTACGATAACCAAATATTTTCGTTTTAAATGGCACCAGCCTAACTCTGTTGTCATTAGACCCAGATTTAAGAGTCTTGCAAATGTTTTTTGTTATCTGCCTGATCATATCAGTGTAAAAGTATATCGTGAAAACATATCTACGTTTGGTAAATCAAAAGATTTTCTTTTGATAAACTTTTTGACATGTCATTTAACTTGGTCAAATAGTGTGAAGGCATCTTAGCTCCAAAACAAGAAATATACAATTTACCATGAGAGAAACATTCCGTTCTTAGGACGACGTCTGCTTTACTCAAAGTCTATCCCTGTGACTTTTTTGTCTTAGCAAAGCACCGCGCTTATTGGAAACTGAGGCCTTTTAAGTTGCAGAGGAAAATCTGTCAATATCAAAGGAATACGTGACATAAGTACACATTTCCCTTTACCGCAACTTGTTAAGATTGCAGCCTCGATTAAATTATTAAAAAGAGGCCACCTTCATTATACAATTTTGTCGAGCTTAATGTTTTTTAGCAATATAATTGGCATTCCAATCTTCAGACTTATTTTATATGCTGGTAGTCCTAAAGCCCACATATAATTTAAAATTTCAGCCGAATAATGCACAGCATTGTCAGTATTCAAGGTACTGTATGGAGTTGTGAACTTTTTCCTCCCCCGGAAATCTTTCCGAAACGTGACTGTTTATCGTACCCAGTGATGGGCAAATTGTATATACAACGTAAATTACGCCATTGTCGACGCGTAAAACATGTACGTCACAATATTTCACGTAGATAATGTAATCCATACCAACAATGTAGACAATATTATATGAATTAAATTCTGAAATAAACTTGGCTAAGTGGTAAAAGGAATGTGCGAATATTGCTTCAAGAACACGTGTTTTCTAATATATTTGTTTTGCTGTTTGATTTCAACGACATATTGCCATCTGTGAATCTAGAAAAGCGTAACACCTTAGAGACACTGCGACGAAATTTTATAATTTCATAAAAACCAATTTAAAAAATATCACAGTGGCTGAAGTTTCTGGAAGAAATCAAAGTAAAATTCACTTTAGTTTCATATAAAATTCCCAGATACTAATATAAATTACTTTCCATTACATAGTTGCAGTATGTCAAAGGTATTAGAAATTTCAAAATTGTGAAAATAATACAGACTTGAATACAAACAAATGTCCATTCTTTAAATGAAATTTATATAGCGAAGATAGCGATTGCGCATCAGAAAATTGTTGTAACGAAATTCAAAACGTAACGCTAAGGCTAAGATGGGTCGCCATTTACGTTGGCAGTGAATATTTTCAATATAACAGAGTTTTCGAGAACTGTGAGTGTGATATGACACATTTTGTCTGCATTTAGTAAACAGAACTCCTAGAATTTAATTTACAGAAGTTACAAAAAATGGAACGTCTGCCTGCAAGATAAAAACAGATACGGATAACATGAATACAACTTATTGGCACTATTACAAAAATTGGTAAGAATTTAGTTGGTTTTAACTTGTTTTATGACCGGGTACAGTTGAATACTTCTCCTCATTCATTTTAGTCGCTATTTTTTAAAGATATTTTTTAAAGATATTATAATAATTATTTTAAATAGTTGTCTTGATGGTTTTTTAACATATTTTAAAATGTTTGCTTTTGTATTGTGGTATAATATATCCACTCATCGTTTTTCAAATAAGAAAACTGTAATTTTTGATGCACCATGTAGATCAATTAGTAGCTATAGTTAGGCATTACTTTTTAGCTAACATTTATTGTTAATTTCATAAATGCAGATGAGCCTGATGAAGACTGCATCTCCAGTCGAAACGTTCGAAGACAAATAAAAAGTTTACAGACTAGTGATTGCCTTTATGGTTGACCTATAGCCCGGGATTCACACCAGAAAAAGAAAAGTTTAATTTTTTGATAACTCTTTGTTAATAATTTTTACGAAATCTGGGGTAAATCTAGAAACCTGAAAGCTGATCGGAAATCTGGGAAAATCCGGCAACTCTGAGAGCAACCATGGACTGGGTTTGTTATTAATAAAATATCAGATAAATTTTGAGAAACAAGGCATCTTTTATTAATGTAATCTAAGGAAGTGGTGCAAGCTTCATGAAAAGTATTTTTGGAATATCATTCTATTTATTTTACCTGAGGCAAAAGGTATATGTGTCATCATGCTTTTTAAATATTTGTTTTGGTTGGAGAATTTCAAGGAATTTTAAATAAAAATGAATTCCAGGTGCACTGTTTAATAACTTCCCCGTGCCCTTATTTCTTCACAGTCAAGATCAAATTGCTTATGTGTAAAAAAAGGCTAAATCGACCCACAATACCTTTTACTTCATCGAGTAAGATTTATTTAAAAAAAGAGTCAAAGAGGCAAGAAACAAAGATAGTGACTACCTGATATATAATTCTTTACGCTATAAATACTAAATCAACCCTTACTTCTAGGAATGATTTATTTGGGAGAAATTATCCTAAAAATGGGTTTTGTAACATCCTTACTATACTCAGAACAATCTGGGAGTACGTGTTTATTTCTATCAGACAAGGTACACCAAAATGTTGGGCGACGCTTACAGAGTCATATTTTCTAATTACAACGCTTTATTATTTCATTAATCATTAAATGGGTCCCAGACATGCCACAAGAACAATTCTTCCATGAAGTTAAAGAATATTAGCTTAGGAAGCTGAGCCGGGTTTTTAGAAAAGAAAACGTACCCAATGAATGAATTAATAACGGAGTGCCTTTAAGGTTTAGGCGGTTGCAATTTTACGGTATCAAATAAAAATTTAACATCTTTACGTAATATAATCACGACACCACCTTGCCTTTGAAAGCGAACCAAACTTTTTGAACCGTAATCTACCTTTTGGTGCTTTTGAGGAATGGCAAAGAGCTCCAAGTGCCACAAAATGAAAAGAAGTACGTAAATTTGCAATTTTTTGAATTAATTTTCCATTAAGCAAGTAACTACTCAGGGAAGGATGGTTTTCGTAGGTAAATTTCAAACAGCGTGGAGAAAAAATTTCTGAGGTGAGCACTTGAAGGAATTTAAATTTTCGACTGCTTCTATTAAAGCTACATATAAAAAAAATGTTCCGGCAGAAGAAATTACTTCAAAGAAGAAATTTATTTCAAGGACCGAATTTTTCAAAGAAAAGTATTCAGAGCATTCTTAAAATAATTTGAAACAATTTTGATACCTGTAATGGTGGGGGAATTATGATTAAATTAGAACAAATACGTTAGGGAAAGTTATATCATTACCGAAATTTATTACAGGATGAATTGCTGATGTAATGGTGTAGGACGTGAAGCACCTGGTGTTTCATTGGGAGTAAGCAAAGATGATTTTTGTTTCTCACCTGAAAAGGAGCGAGTGTAGAGCTAAGTAGTGGCTTAGCGAAAGGCTGTCATCTAGCTTTTCTATTTTCTGGGTAGTTTCTCTATTTCATCCAAAAATAGAAATTTAAGGAAATATAGGGTGAGGCACTGTACTCCACAGGTGAAGAACGAAGGAAACCTATAAATAATAATAGCAGTAACTACGACCAGAAATACTACTTTAAACCCATTCTTGGGGCAATGGTTAAATATAAGAAATAAATTATATACATTATCGGACAAAAAAACAGAAAAGAAACTAGGATGTGCTTACTTTCTTATGATAAATATTTATATACCATTTCAACCTCAACTGTAAGCACTTAAAAGTCAGTTGCAAACATTTAAAAATCAATGCACATTCTTTTCAAAACCGTGTACAAGCGAGCTTATATGGCATGAAGTTCAGTCACATATGACATTAACCAGCCTCCTAAAGAAATATAGAAAACTTGTTTGATTTGTATGTAGAATTCAATAGAAAAATTATTTTCAGGTTTCTTTTTTTATTTTTACAATGCAGCCATAGCTCAAGGAATACCCTATAATTCTATGCACAGACTTGGAGGAAAGGAAAGGGTATTAAGAGGTTGAGCGGAAGTGTTAGTGAACATATTGTTTAAATAACTGCAGCCCATATATTAAGTTTATACGACAAACAAAAACCGGTTTATAGTATAAACAGGGAAAATCGGGGGTATCACGTGATTGATCTACAAGAAATCAGACTAGAGATTCCGCTGGAACAACGTTCATTAAAGTAGCGATAAAAGAGCGCAAAGCAAGCGATATTGGGTCGATGCTCTAGATCATCAATAACAAATCGAAATAGCGATAATTTCGATTTGTTATTGATCCTAAAAATTACAGTATTGATTTTTTGTTTTATTTTTATTGTTTTTCTATTTTCTACAGTAAATGAATTTGCTGAAGTTAAAATAGTTGTTACTTAACTTTAAAAGGTTGTTAGCAATTTTGAAAACTTAAAATCTAGTTTAAAGTTTATTTGAGAATTAAAAAAATTAATAGATATTGAAAATTACAAATACTAACTAAAAGTTATATCTTGTTCCGTGAATTTTGTTTTTAATTATGTGATTCCTGATTTAAATTTTTTCTGAAAATAGATTCCGAAGAATAACATGGTAATGATATCGCTCCGGTTAGTATGCAAAAAAGATGAAAGTCTAGAATTAGGCATAACTCGATCTAATCTTTTGTAATTAACTGATTCCATGTCAATTCATCATTTAAATTAATTTGAACGTAATGCATATTTAAGAGCATAGGCTAAGTAAGAGGGTAAGAAAAATGGTAGTTTACGTTGATTCCTTCAGAATATGGCTTTAAATGAGCAAATAATATTTTATGCTTTCTTGTTAGGAAGTCTTTTCCCAAAACGAACCCTCAACATGTAAATAAAGTTAGAAGTGGTGTCTGCAAATGCCTGAAAACATATACAAAGTAAGTTTTATTTATATCTATATTAATAATTTATGCTTGAATGCTCCATTCATATGCAACGATAATATAGTACAAGTATTGTAAACAAAAGTTACAGCTGTGGCACTGAAATTATAGTCCACACATTGTTTCCAAAGGAAATAAATACAAGTGTTAGGATATGCATATCTTTTCATGAAGCTATTAGAATACTCCCTGATTTACATAATTTCCGGTAACAAGTAAACACTGAGTCCCAAACATATCATAGATGATCCATGAGAGATTTGCCGCTTAAACAACTTGGAAATGGATAATTCTATCCTTCATTCAGGTATCTATTTCTCTGTAGTTATGATCGTTGCATAAATTGACTTAATTACAAAACAGCAGCTATTAGTTATTTTGTTTACATATAAGTTTATGTACAAAGATTTATTAAATAGCAAGGTGAATAATCTATTGAATATAAAATTAACTATAAATTTCTTTGTAATTAGTTTTTATAGATAAATTAAAGTCATTATAACGAATTATTTCTCCAAGAAACAAAATATTATATTTTTAGAAATAACAAGAAATTCATAAGAACTATAGTAAAAATCTAAGAACATGAGCTTAGTGTCATCCTTCAAGTAGTAGTGCCCTGTTGTGCTACGCTCTTCCTCCTAAGCAACGAACCTTTTCCGTCGTGGCAAACTTTGGATCGTTGCTGTTTTGAAGTTTATCAAGTAGTTAGCTTCATTCATTCATTTATTGTTAGGGACTGTAATAACTACTTCCAATTAATCAATGACTGAACCAATTCCTGGTAATGGAAAATAGAGGCAATTAACTACCACCTATGACATCTCCATGTAAAAGTAATGCATTTTTGTGGTAATCTAAGTGAGAAGTAGTTCCACTTACAGAGAATTACTTGCGGAATCATAGTTGGGTAATGGCTTCCCTTCGCCACTGGGATATTTCGGGTATTTCACAACTGACAATGTCTCTACAAACACAAAATTTTCTCCTTCAACATAAAATGCATCAACAAAAGTCATGCTTAAGTCTTTGATTCTCAGGACACACCGGTTTATCCATTGGTTATATCTACAAAGTGTACGAATGCCCGTTCATCTGCATCTTCTATCAAGTGCAAAATTCTGTTATATTGGTCTATCTATTTTATTTTTATTTTTTTTCGCAATTCCTAATTAACCTTACCTTCGAAATAAAATAATTTAAGCATACTTTTTGAAACTCTATTAAGGAAGGGAGTTTGAAATGTTCACAAGGAAAACATATTTTTGAAATTTCCAGAAAAGAAGATTAACATTAACATTCTGCTCGATGGAGTCAGAAAACTTTTTCTTGTTAAATATTTGGCCCTCATAAAAACATCTAAGGATTTATCTCTGCGGAAAATTTTTTATTTGAGTCTTTCATTGCAATAACATTTTAAGTGGGTGACATTTCAAACCTTTTAATTGGGTATCTTAGAATTTAAAAGCCTTTTATAGACAGTATTCTAAAAGTATTCTATCTATATATCTAAGAAATATTATAGGTATGATTGATGAAGGGATTTAATATTTTTGCCAAAGTATGTTATTTTATTCGTAATTTAGTAATAATAGCAAAAGCTGGTCAAAGAAAAAATAAAGTAGCTATAAATATTTTATATGCCAGTGATTTTGTCTAAGAACTTTTAATCTTTGATTATTCAAATGTAAAAAGAAGCCACCCACCCACATTCAACGCAACATTTCACTTTATCGACTTTAAACGAGAATATAATTTAAATATCCTCGCTCTCAATACTTCACAAACTGTTTTCGCTGATATTTTTAGGTATTTGCGGCAATATTCTTAACTACTTCGCCTGTTTAGCAACTTAAGAAATAGGGCTTAAGGGCTTTGCGGAGTTAATAACATAAATCTTTCAGTCTTACAGAGCTCTGCTTATTAATTGGTCAAGATCAAGGAAAATTCATCCAATTATAAAATTGGGAATATTCAAAGAAACGAAAAGTTGATTCTCAAAGCCTACAAGAAAAGATTAAATTAAATTTGGACAGCGATTAAAGGGGAAAATTCTACTCAAGCGCTATTTAAAATGTGGACTTCTTCTTGTTGGGAGATATTTAAAACTACAGCTTATCGTACTAAAAGTAATTCCAGAGAATAACAAAGAAAATAGTAAAACAAAAGAGTAAATGGAATGTGATAATGTCAATTCGGCACATTTCAAGAGAACAATTTTTTAACATATTGCCTAAGCTCAGGGGACATCCTTAAGACTGCCCCAACTACCAGTACGCATAAAAATCACAGTGCCTTTTGTAAGGATCGAACCCGCATGCGCTTTCATGAGGTTTAAGCATTTTATCCAGCCTTTTCGAAAAACCAGAAATACATGCCATTTTTCTAAATTTTGTCGTTCTATTGTTAGAGAAGTACCTATTTAGTCCTGACCAATTACAATGTTGGGACAGGAAATTTTTCACCAGTTGTATGGGGAAACCATTCTCACTTAAAACACATTTAATTCTTTTTATATTGTTTTTATGAAATTTCTTATTGCTTAAATTTAAGATTCTACTTATAAATTTCTTAGCTGTATTAATCTTTTGGTGTCTTGAATAAAAGGATTAAAAATGCATAAGTCTACCCAAAGACGTCGGTTTCTGATATCAATTTGTAATGAGATTTGTAGTATCTCTAATTACTTTCATGTCAAGATAGGGTAACGTTCCGTCTGTCTCAATTTCTACAATAAAACTGTAGTTTAGAATGGAAACTATTAAAGACATTGAGAGCATCCTGTAGCAATATCGCAAAAAGAAATTATTAAGGAGTTCCTCCATTACAATATCTTCTAGAACAGGAGATAAGGTATTTCCCGTGGGAACATCAAATGACTGCTTTTAAAACTTTTCATTAAATTTAAGATAGTTGGTGTCATTCATAGAAACGTCAGTCATGTTCAGAAATTTTTTTTTAAATATTAGTGTCTGGCATAACTAGATGCCAATGTTTCTCAATTAAATTCAAACATAACTTCACTGGAACATTGGTAAATAGAGATATCACATCAAATGACACCATTAATTCATTTTCGTTAATATGTACCTAATTTATCAACTTTGTCTTTGAAAACAAAAAAAAAGGGTTTTCGACATTAAAAGAGGAATTATGTTTAGATTTTTAAGAGTTTTAGCTAAGTGTCTCGATAATTGGTAAAAAGGAGAGTCTATAGATGAAAATAGGTCTAATTGGGTCATTATTTTTAGGGAAATTTGGCAGACCGTATAATCTATGACGCAACGTTTAGTGGGTCGATAATTGAAATGAAATTAATTTTAATGAAAGCTCCAGTAACGATTTCACCAGATTTTTCAAAGTAATTTTAATTCTACTTCGGAATATCCTAGCGGCGTAATACCTTTAAAAAATAAACCTAACAATCGAAAGAAAATGAAGTAAAAAAGGATCCTAAATATTCAAATATGCAATTTTAGTACCATAAAGTTTTTAAATATTAATAGAATTTGCACAAACATATATGTTCTATGAACAAAGATAAGTTCGCGAGTGTTTACAAAGGAGACAAGCATGAGGCAGAGAGATGAGTCGCTTCGCTCACACACGCTTATCGTGATTAAAAACAGCTAAGGAAAAGAAAAACAGAAGAAAGAACATCCAAAATACAGGCTAGGAGCTTATAAATATTAAAAATGTATTTTTATTGTATATTTTTTCGTGGATAATAAGCAAGAAACCTTTAATAACTTTAAACTGAAATATCTCGAAACTTCGTTTTTCCATATTTTTTCTGTTCTTTTGTAGGACCCGCTTTTAATGATTCTATGTGCATAATAATCGCCATATAACGATCTTGTGAGACGGATTTTTGAAATTTTCATTTTGGAAAAATTACACCGGTTTAAATAAAAAAAATTACCTAATATTCTTTCATTTTTGGAGGTAAAAATGTTGCAATATATAGCTTTGATATTATTGTATTAATATTTTATATTAACAACATATTAATAACTGTTTTAGAAAATTAATTTGGATCAAAGAATTACAAAGATTTCATTTAATTGTCGAATTAGAAAAGCTCTTTCCCGCGATTTTCAAAAAATTCTTGTGAATTAGTGTTGAGGTCATAAAATACTACCTATCTATATATATAAAAAATCAGAGCAATTTATCCATAATTGCGAATTTCAGCCATTTCGTAAGAGTCCCCCTAAGTTTTAGACAGTCGTTAGGAAGAAACCTTGAGCAACGATATACAGCGCGCCGCGGCGCTATTGCTTTCATTCACTATTTTATTGGTGCCATAGCCATGGGCCCTGATTGTGTTCACCCATATCTTGTAAAGCTAATTGCACCTTTAATTCTATCCACTATTGTACTCACATCCACTTTTCTTGATAGCTGGAAATCGGTAGAGATCAAAATCTTCAGCTAATACTCAGGAATTCAGACCAATATCGATACTCTCTTTTCTATCTAAAGTTTTTGAAAAAAAAAACATTATATGTCCAGATTTTGAATTACGTTCACCATAATAAGAAACTAAACTCATTTCAATCGGGATTTCGAAATCAGCACATTTGCAGCTGTATGTAGCTATAGATCAGCAAATCGTGTCAATATTGGTCTTGCTAGATTTCTCTAAAGCTTTTGGCCTTATTGATTACCAGATTCTATTAAATAAACTTTCTACCAATTTTGATTTTTTAAAAATTGTGTTTAAGTTAATTTGGTCCTATTTATTTAGTCGTCGCCAAGCTGTTTTCTGTGGTTACGCCCTTAGGGGTACTCCTCAAGGCTCTATTTGGGTGCCTCTACTTTTCACGCTCTTTATTAATGATATTTCTGAGGCTACAAATGATTCTAATAATTTTTTCACGGGCTTCCGTTAATCAGCTTAGGCTGTTAAATTCGAAGTTATTCTAATAAACCGCACAAACCTTCAAACCTCAGTTGTCTGTAAAATTTTAATTAACAATATTCCTCTTGAATATAAAAAGACAATAAAAAATCTTGGAGTAACTTTTAATCGTTCCTTAAGTTAAGTTTTACAGAGAAAACTTAACGTAGCTTTTAATTGCGCAGCAATTGATCACATATCACAGTATTCGACGGCTATTTTGGACTGGTCTTTAACTTTCAATATGTAGTTTAGAGCTATTATGTTTTTGAGGAATCTAATTATCAACAAACTGATTGCGACTGGTCTACCCACACTGTCATCTTCCCATTTGGTAATTTTGTCTAGCTTTTGAAAGTTTAATTGTTATAAAAAAAATCGCCAATTCAAATTTTTTGCAAACCTTTTCAGGTGTTCATTGCGCTATTATGCGTGAAATGAAATTGGTCCGGAGGCATTATTTTTTGTTCTCCAAATTCTCCAAAAAGCTATCTTTAATTTAAATTAGTATTCTCGCACTCATTCAGGATACAATCTTTGTTACCGACCACCTTTTAATTATCTTTTCAGTCAGAGACAATTTTTTGTACAGGCGGGTCCGAATGTGGAACCTATTGCTCTTTGCTCTTAGGAGAGGCTGTGATAATTTCCGGTGGTTTATAACCGTATTTGGATTGTGCATGTAGCGATGTAATGTTTGTTCTAATTAATAAGGCTAGTAGGTAGAGCTAGTAGGTAGGCTAGTAGGTAGATACGTATAATTTGTATTTTGATTTCTTTTAACACCTACACATGCTTAGAATTTCCTGTAGCTAATACGTGTAGAACCTAATCTTGTAAAGAGTTATAAATAATTTTGTAATAAGAAAGAATTGTAAAATATTTGAAAAATATGAGAACTCACCTTAAATTAAAAAAAAAATCTAATGGTGACATACAAATGAAGATAAAACTGAAATTTAATAATTCGCATTCGGTTAGTAAACAGGAATATTTATATTGATTGGCATAATTAAATTTGATACGAATTTTCAATTTTGTTTTAGCTGAGTGCAACAATAAGATATTCTTCCTGATTTGGTTGTTATCCTTCAGAGCGAGGGCTTACTACATGTAATGTATTTATTCCAATTATTTTTCTTTTGGAGGATATCATTTGCTATTTCCAATTTAATTATTTACCGTTTTAATTCCAAGTATACATTCCCATTTCAAATTTTATTATTCCTTCTTGAAATTTTTTCCAGTTCTTATGCCCCCTAACCTAATAAGTTTATTATTCAGAAAACGTCTGGCTGTTTGCCACACTTTCAATACAGCTCCAATTCTCAAGCTCGTTTGCATTTTTTTTAGAATATCTTAGCATTATAATGAGCCCTGATGTGAAGAAATCACTCTGCCTATGTTACGAAACGTATCTTTGGGAATATATATATATTTTTCTTTTTCTTGGTTATTTCCTCCAGGAACTAAAAGTCATTCTAATTGTGTTTTATATTTTTTCTTCTCTCTGTTTGTTGAGGTCGAATGAGTTTTCCTATTAGCTTTATAGTTTAGACCTTTTTCCACTTCACTGATCCTTATTCACCTAAAGTTTGTTTAAACTTTTTCTCTCAGATACAGATAGAAAATTTGATTCATGTGAAATTAAATGGGCGAACACCATATGTCCCCTATGTCCATTTGAGAGAAAAAAAGTAGGTTTATAAAGACTTGCTAGTTGCTAGCAGATCTTAAAAATTGTTTAGAACAACGTAACTTACAGTTTAGAAAGTTTCAGTAAATTCAGAGGTAAATGCAGTACCTTACCAGACCCCTAAAATCGCGCTGTTATAGTTATTGGAGATATACAGCTTTTTACTGGCTAAAAGAAATTTAATATCGCTAGCAGCAAAGAAAAGAAACAAATGCAACATGTACAATAATTTAATTAATTTGTAATAATATAGATACATTTGCCACATGAGATTTTATTACATTCTACGGGCATGATTTGAATCTCAACTTTATCTTGCTAACCTATCTAGAATTCCAATTCTGCGGTTATCGTACATTGTTTTTTGCAATATCCTATGGCTATGTATAATCTCCCTGCGGGAGGTGGGTACAATACACATATCTGACCAGCTTCTCGTAAGAGAGATTAGTTTGGTGGAGCTATATCACAGGCAGGATTTATAGAGATTTGCACTACTTTAGGACAGGTAGCAGAAAAGCTCTCTAGGAGCCAAGGGCAGATTTCAAGGCTACTCTCCCGCCAAGAATTACATCCCTCAAAACCATTACTGGCACAATATTGAAGGCGATATATGCCATCCAGGCTTTTGGCCGCCATTTAAGCAGGGCGTCCGATTCAACAAATATTAAACAGAATTATGTTGGCGGTTGAACTCAAAAGCAAATAGCTTCTTAAATAAAGCTAACAGTTTGGACTTCATTTGGAACAGTTATTAGAAGTGACTTTAGCCGCAGAAGTTTTTTTTATTTTGGGGAAAAGAGTAATTTCAGTATGGTGTTACGGATATATCTATGGTAATATAAAACAATTTTAGTGTTTAGCATCATTCGCATCTCTACCTGTAACTCAACTTTTCTCTTCTACAGGTGCGCGACTGATTCCAGTAACGGATGTAATGAGCTCTTTTGGATAATCAAACATCATTAGTTAGCTTTAAGCGCTTTAAATTCCGTAGGGAAGATGAGGCACTTTCACTTTGCATTCTCGGCAAATAACCAGCTCTGGACAACATACTTCGAACTTTGTTTTCGTGGAGAGGCATTAAGAAATAATAACTTGTCATATCGAATATCAGTAAATTCATGATAGATAGTCAGTAAAAATCATGAAATAACATTGGGATCCGGGGGAAAAGTTGGTGCCTTTGGTTGAAGTAAAAAGGGCCATATGGAGCTTCGCATCTTTCAAATCCTTGGACATGAATGGCATATTCCCTGGGTGGAGGTAAACTAAGGAGATCAGGGAAAAGATTTTACATTCGTTAGATTTTTAGCCTGGTCACTCTGACATCCTTCCTGTGGAATGCAATGGAGAGAGTGTTACTTTACTACGTGAGGAGTGCACCAGGGTGAGGAAAACAAAGAACCTAGAATTTGAACCACTTACGCTCTTTGGATCTGAAATTAACGTTTCTCGGGGGACCAAATACCTAGGTGCAAATTTGGATTCCAGACTGGCCTAGAAATAGTCTGAAAATTTCATGTTCAAAAAAGATAAAATATTGAAGATGGTGTGTATCAATGCAGAGCAATGCGTGGATTAAGGCGACGTATATCGCCGTCGTAAGCTAACTGGATATATGTAATGGCGGGTAGGCTTTTTCTGACATTTACTGTGGTAGTCTGGTGGCCTAAGTCATGCAAGACAAGCGTTAGGTGACAACTGAATGGGGTATAAATAATGGCGTGCATAGGGATTACGGGAACTCATTTGGAACTGCCACTGATAGATCTATTTTTGAAAAAGATGAAATTGGAGGCGGCACTCAGGATGTAGCGGGACGGCACATAGTACTTTCTAAGCAATGGATATGAACATGGGACAAGATGTCTCATGATGCCTAAGGACAGGATTAGGAGGGTCAGGGAAGCCGAAATGTTTCATAAGGCTTTTATCAGTGGCGGATCATTCCTACAGAAGGGATCTCAGGATATTCTTATATCTACGGACTGGTGCGTAATTGACGGGCAGATGTAAGACTCTTCTCTGAAGACCTTAAACTGCCATGAGCAGATAGACCTCGATTTACCAGGCAGAAATGTGGCCATATTTCGTGTGTTAGACTAATTAAAGGTGGGTCATGTGCAAAGAGCCAAAATTGTTATTGACGGGGATACAAATGCCCATACGCATGGATTGAATGGAGGTAAATTCATCCCTAGGAATGGAATGTGTACAAAAGATAGGTGTTATTATGAAAATGAAGTAAAGTGTATTAGGTTAGAGAACACCATAGCATAGGGGACGGCTATGGAGTTTCAAGCCTAGATCCATATTCCACTATTATGATAGGCTGCGATCGAAAATGGCATCAAAATCGGTACGAAAAATCTACAACCTACCGGTACGCAAAGAAAAGACCAACCAGGAGGAAAAATATCAACTCAAAAGCATGGCGATCGATATATGCAATGCGGGAGAATACTGAGATGGCGAAGTAAATGGCATGTGATTGCTTTGCCTTGGCGAGCAGGAAGATGGCTACTTCACGGGTAGCAAGCAGGGGATAGATAACCTATAAACATATGCTCGGAATGATAAGAAACTTCGAAGTTAGGAAATTGCTTAGGGATACTCCGATGCAGATCAGTTAAGACGACTCTTGACAGAGGTATGAAAAAGGGCTCGAAAGTAGCGGTCTGCTTCGATATTTTTCGAAGAATTTTGCATGCTACATCTTTACTGGTCAATTGTATGAACTGAGCTAAATTCCAAATCAAATAGAAGGAGTGGTTACGGTTCATATATCTAAAGAAATTTACAAACCAAACGTAAATAAAATTTTCAAATTTTCGATACCAGTTTCTCAAGTTTCTTCTTTTACTGCTTAAAAAGAAAATACTTTAAGGCTTTGTAATTCAGTTTTAAGTGTTATAATAAGTATTAGAGTTATCAGTATTATTAAAAAAATATAAAATCGTGTGTGTATATATTATATATAGAGAAATTCTGCATAAAAACAAAAGCTGAGCTAAAAAATTGAGCAAGAAATTACGTGAAATTGTAATCCATTTTTTATTTTTTTTTTTTAAAATGCTGTCGAAAATTAAAATAAGTTCATCATATTGAAATCGTTCATTTAAACCTGACACACTACAACAAAATAACTCGTCTGACTGATATAAATTAGAGTTTATTTACTTCTTATAATAAAGTGAACTTACTTTTTTAGTTTATTTTTAGCTTATTATATCAGTGGGAGCATATATGTGTATCTCCCTGTAGTAACAACTCCTTCAATTTGAGACTATAATTTGCTGACCTATCGATTCCTATTATCGTCCAGCTACATAATTCATATCCTTGATTTGTTCCAAATATCTTTCGATTGCTCCCCAAATAAAAATGCTTCGGAATTCTCTTCCTCCTTATTACAGCTAAATTGACATCCAATACTTCTGGAATTAGTTCTACATGCAATTACCGAACAGTATCCCGAAAATCGACACGAAATTTTTACTTTCTGACAAATTTGCTGAAACTTCAGCTATTGCCTTGGGAAACAAGCAAAGAAGGTTTGAAATTTACAATCTAAGCATTAATTAGAAATGAAAGGTGATTGAATAAAAAAAAAAATCCTGGGCAAATACAACAAACATTAATTAACTTTTCTATTAAATATTGGGCTCCTTTGGGTTAAGTAATTTCGGCCGTATATAAACCCAGATCCCGGCGACCCTTTCGGACAGCTCCTGGCAAAATACAAATGAATAATGAACAAATCGACTTTTGACGTTTTCAAGACCTTACTCAATCAATCGAACTACGTTGCGTTTTGTTCAATAGGAAACGATGAAATGCAAAGCAAAATAAATTATTCATTCAAGTTGACGGCACCTTTTTAAGGATCCAATCTCTTCGAGATCTCCTATTCAGTTTTGAGTGTATTGCGATTGAAGAGGAAATTGTAATGGAAATTTTGGTTATTGGAAGATGAATTGGACAACAAATTTTATGATACGAATTTGTAATTTAAAGAGTGATTTCAAAATCAATATATTTAGTGTACTTAAGTATGTGCATATATTGTCAAATATTTTGGGAAATTTTGATACCCGATTATTGAGAAAATGAAATTAAATCTATCTGAAATATTTTGGATAATTTGAGAAAAAGGTAACTTTTCGCAAGAAATATGTGTGGGTTTCTTTTAAAGGGGTAGGGATGTATCCATCATACCGACCTGTGAAGGGATTCCACAGTTCAGAAACTTTTTTAATACTTCTAATGCAATAATATCTTACCCAACTGGATCATAGTCTTACATCAGTTAGAGATTTGCTTTGATTCATCGTGAAAGATTCTTTACAAATAATAATAAAGCACTAAAACAAAGACTTTTTGGGTAAAGTTTTCCAGATTATGGTCTACTTTAGATAGAGACGGTTCACAAGTCACACAGCTTATGTCAGTAAAACTCATTTTGGTAAAGGGATTTATTTTTAGTTTTTATCGAAGATGAATTCATTTTAAAAAAGTCACCGAAACCGTATAAGACTTATAAAAATAAACAGTGTAAAAGCAAAATACTTTTCTGAAGGCTTAACTTGTGAACCGTCTATATATCTATCTTTTTTGCCTACATCAAAGTTATCGTTCCCTTGCAGCACCACACCCACAGCTGCGCTAGAAACTCTCCTAGGGCTGCCGCCACTGGATATGTTTGTGGAAAAGATAGAAGTGGAGGTGAGACTCAGAAATCAGTAGGAGGATAACGGGAAAGTTTTACAAGAATCTTGTAAGTGACGAGGGACCGAGGGATGCTTTTATATTCACAGAAAGATCCGTGAAGAGCAACAAGACAGATGTAAGATCTATAAAGATATAAATCTGTTCTTTTATATAAGTCTAGGGAGGGAAATGTACCAGGATTTATCTGGCAGACATGCTGTCTCTGGTTTGTACGTTTTTCTCCTTAGAAGGGGTCAGGTACCGGGTGGTAAAATTATTTTTGCACTGGTCAATCAAGCAGTGGTCGAATGTATGGGTCGGATGGAGGTGAAACAATAGCTGTGTTTGTTCCTACAAGATCCAGATCTGTAGGCAAAAAAAAAAACCATCAGAATCTTATTCGAATTAGTTTTATACGTTGGCAGTACCGATAATTATTGTCAAGTTGACAGCTGCTAATTGTAAGCCGTTAGTTTATTATGATGTAAGTAGTAAGTTGCAATATTTCAAAAACGAAAATTTTACTTGTTTTTTTATTCCTTACAATCTTATATTATAAATGTTTGCTCACTTTTAAGACCATTCTTTGAGTTTGACAACAAGTAGTACCAACACCTAAGACTAGAAAAATGGACCTATATATGAGAGTAAGTACTAATTTCCAGATCTTCTATTGTTGTTGCAATTACTTCGATGATAATTCCATTCACGAACACGAAGAATTTGGAAAATATTTATAAGAAATTATTTTTCACTGTCGCTGTCCATTTAGGGTTATATGAAAAATAAGCTCGATATATATGGAACGGAAACATGTTAAACATGTTAAATAATTCGGAAACATTTTATATGATTTTGGCGATTCCATATGTAGACAAAGTGAACCCGGAAGGAAACGACTCAGTACCAACTTAACTCGTGCGGAAATATTCAGATCCAACTTCGGTTCCTGACTCTTGGCAAGACATCAAAATCATTGCTTACGGTGTTGAAATCAGACTACCAACTGCGAGCTGTAGGAACCATTTGCAAAATAAACGTGAAATTCCGTCGAGTATGAAAATTGAAGCTATTGTGGGCTCCTTGCAATCCTTAGTGTCATATGTGTCAAAAAGTAACCCGATTCTATGTTTGTTATCTTTGCTTCACCACAGAAAAATAAACCAGACGTCGTTTTATTTTACAACAAAAGAAAAGGTGCAACGATGTTTTCGATCAAAGCTGCCATTCATGCAATGCTGCCCGTAACGCATACATATGGCCTTTGAAGTTCTTCTTCATATTTGTATGTATGTCTGATTCTTTGTTCCTTTATACTGCGTAAACGGCTTTACCGATTTTCACAAATGTGGTAAAAGTCTTTGAAGCAAACATTCAAAAACACTGCCCTCCTGCGCTTAGAATTAGAAAGCAGCGGGGCTAACAAAGCTTGTGCACTGCGGCTATTAGTTGGCCTTTTGTGCTCGGCACTAATTATATAGTTCCTCCTTCAGCGCCACTCTTGCAAGAAAGAGTAGTAGTATTCTGAAGAGAATATTCTCGAAATCTGCAGGCCTCATTAGTGTGGATTTCCATGGGGCATATGTAATTGTTGCACCAGAAACTGAGTTGTTTCACTCGCCTGTGGAAATTGATTACGTTTAAACAAAATTGATTACGTTTTAAACAAAAAAGATTTTTCACTTGTTAAAAATAAGACAAGTCAGTTTATGTCCCATGGAAATTGGTTAGTTCATCCTCGCTCCGACGTTTCGCCCTCTTCAAGACGTAGTCTATATACATCGGTGGTTACAATAGCCATTCGATTAAGGTGCTTTCTAAGCTTGCAATGTTCAGTAAGCAATCCTACTACGATTCTTATTGAATTTTTCGGCAATTGTAATAGTTCCAATTGGGCGGTTCTGTAAGAGATACCGGAAAAAATCAGGTCCAACTAGGGGCATTGATGCACCCTTCTCGGCCAGCTTGCCTGCCTCTTCGTTACCCTCAAAGCCTGAGAGTTAGGTGGTTTCATGCATCAAGAGTAGCCAGCGCTTGGACACATTCCCAAATTAGCTTCGTCTTGACTTCAAGAGAGGATACGGCCATAAGTGCAGCCTGGCTATCTGAATAGATATGGATTTTCTTATTCGTGTAGTTTTGAAGGAGGTTTTCGTCGACGAATCTTGCTATGGCACAAATGGAAGGAGTGACAGAACACCACCTTGCGAGCACCCTTTGGTGAAACCTATTGTCAGTGTTTCTTTCGTTTGCACGTTTGTCTGATTCTGTGTTCTCTTCTACAGCCTAAACGGTTTTACAAGTTTTGCCAAACGAGGTATGGTTAGATTCATCTTGGTGCCAGCCACCTTCGCATCTCACCCACCTAAAAACTTTTCATTAAAATAAACAAAAATATATCAAAGTTATAAGAAAATCTATCAAAAATTTCTTTTAAGAAGTTTTAAGAAAATTTTTAACCACCCTATATCTCAATTTAAATCGGTGGCCCCCCATTTTTTACAGATTCCAATAGAGTTTCCAAATATGTAATTCCAGTATGTCACACACCCCTCTTCAGTTTGCCATTCAAAAGTTTTTAACGGTCAAACGTAAAGTACTATTTTCGAGAACTCCTCAAAATTTTGAAATTTTTTTTACACAAACTTATTTGTACATATAACACCTATTATTACACCAATTTACATTTAAATCCCTCAACATTTTAGAAAAGTTATTGGAAAAATAATTTTTTTTAAATTCACTTTCAAACGTCTTTTGCGCCACCGTGGTACATTTTAGAACTGTAGTCCCCGAATAAATATTACTCCTTCCTTCATTATATTTTCAATGATACCCACGATACGCCTCTAGAGGCGAATTTTTGTACTAACATTAGCATAGCTATGAACCGTACATATGTTCATTACCTACTTCACTAATGAAGTAATGATTGTATCTCCCAATGAGCGATGACTGATGTACAGAAATGCGTCGTTTTTTTAATGTTATGTTTGAAGATTGTTAAGTTAATTTTAACTGTATTAAAGTGAATTAACTGAGGTAGTTTATATGTGAGTTCCCACTCTTTTCCTGGTCAGTATACTTATTAGTATTGTCCTTTCATTTTCTCCAATTCTAGGTAAGGCTGCATGTCTCACTGCATCTTCAATTTGTGGTTCATTTTCTTCAATATCAATATCTTCGCTCAATATAAAATACTTCCTCAAGAAGTGGAACGTTAAAGGTTATAGCTACATTATCGAGAGGGTATTGAAGAGATCCACCTGTAATACTTGTATTTACTTTAGAAAACAATTTCCTTTTGCAAATATGCACTTCTACCTAATTTGTCCATACATATTTCGAAATTGCATTTTCCACAAGCCTATTGTTCGTTTTGCAACGTTTCTGACTCTTTTATATGCGTTATTGTAATAACTTTCATCAGGTCCGTTAGACTCATTTATGGGGATCATTACATGTGGAGTTAGGCCATAGGCTTTATCAGCTAGAAAGTAGACTAAATTGTTGTTTTCGGGATGAAGATGGCCGTGCAAAGAAGAGTTCTTAAAAATCCAGGAATCATGAGATGATGCAACAATTTTTCATTAAGTCATGATTAGTTACCTATGAAAAATCAAATTAGGTAAGTTCATACATTAATGTTCATGAAACAGTGAGAGTCGTCAGAGCAAGGCTTTTTTATGGCAATATGTGTACGTTACGGAAGGAAATCCAAATTTTGTAAAAAAAATCTGATTTGCATCTAAATTTATAGAAATAATTTATCTAAATTTTTCGATGTAGTGGATTATTTTTCATACTCTGTTAAGTTTCAAATCATAGTTGATAAATGTCGCTGTTAATTAACTGGTCGTAATCATTTCGAATTTCACTAAAGTATATCATGTTCAAATAATCCAGAGTAAGTCATTGTAAGAAATTCTACAACTTCTAAAAATCTTCATTTACAGAACCATTTTACCAAATAAAATCGAATTTCACTCTCAGTCTTATTTTGTCAACAACAAAAACTCCAGAGCTTCATTTAGTAATTTTCATCCGCCCATAAAAAGCACTTTCGGAAGTGTACAAAATGAACGTAACCTTTAATGGCGTTTTTATGTAATTTGCTGGTGAATACATAATTATAAGCAAATTAGTGGGACGTGATAAAACGAACATAAACGAAACTGTTCAGAGTTCCAATGTTACTTCCGTCTAAATGTTATCAGTTTGATGGAAGCCTCTCATCCACTTTCGAAATATGACTTTTTTGATAAATGCACCATCGGAGCTTGACAGCAAATAAATTGGATCATAGGATCATACGCTCATTTTCAACTCCAGCATGCACAAATTTAAAATGAAAAGAAGGGAAGTTTCCTAGAGAGTTATTTAGATGCCATCGTCTCAATAAATTTTCTCTGGACAAATAAATTCTGGCTGAAAGCTGGTTTAAAATTTCATATTTTTTGTAACATTTTGGGTGTAATTGACTTCCTTCTGAATAATAAATTTCCGCAATATTTCCGGGAAATATCAGCTTAAACGATTGCAATACCTCTCTGAAGTCTGATATGAAGAAGTACCTACCCAAATTTATAGTTTCAGCTTTAAGAACTATAAATAAATACACGTCCAATGAAAAATTCATTGTGATATGAAAGACGTGCCCAGTGAAGTAAACATATGCATAAATAGAACTGACGTCCTTTTCTCGAATTTTTTACCTGCTGTTGCTGTTTCGAACTTTATCTCCAAGGCAAATATGTATTTCTTACAAAGAATCGATATCCTTGCTTCCTGGATTGTTTGAAACCTTCTACAAAAATTTTTCTGTTCCAACGTAGTACTTGTGCAAAATCTCAAAAGATGCTTATAAAAAAATAGGAACAGAAGAGACCAAGTTGTCAGACAAATCAGAAAATAAAAAGAAGCACCTGGACTTGTTATTTCCGGCGATAGAACACGCATAAGCTCCTTATTACTCTACAAAGTCTACGAGTGTAATTGGTTCGAAAAAGTTTAGAAGTCAAAATTTCATATTACGAATCTGCAGAAGGAGCATAAAAATTAAGAATGTATTGGAAGGTCTTAAAAAGGTGGGTAGTCGCTTTCGCAAAGTTAAGAGATAGAAGAAAAATATCGGTGGTTAGGGAAAGTTTGTTGACAAATTAATAGAGACCCTGGATGCTTACCACGGACTGGCAATTCGAAACAACTACCTTTTTAGTTAAAAAAATAAAAAAAGGCACTGACACTATATTTCTTCATAAATGTTTAACGTATGAGAACTCAAGTACCCATCCATTGCAAATAACTAGTTAACATACAGAAAAGCATAAAAAATTGAAAACTTTGGGAATTATATACATAAAACATCGAAGAAGGACTCTTGGATACATGCTCGACCTATTTGTATCTATGCGGAGTGTGAATCTTAAGAAAGAGATGCTATGTGGTCTGGTGGCCTACGGCGTGCCAAGCATGTCCTTAACCGGCAGCTTGGTAGGGAACAAAGATGGCGTGCATTAGGATTACGGGCGCATTTCATACCGCACCCTTAATTGCGATAGAACCTCTTGTGGGGCTGTCACCGCTGAAACGGATCACTCCAAGGGAAGGGACCGCAGGATATTTCTATATTCACGGATCGATCTATGATTAACAGCAGGGCAGGTGCAAGAATGTTTTCTTCAAGAAGGAGAAGGAGGGTTAGGTGTGAGGAGGTAAAATCTTCGGTTCACTGGATAATCAGGCGGTGGTTAGGTCTATGGACCAGACGGAAATGAATTCATCTCTAGCCATGGAATGTGTACGAAAACTCAATGAGTGTGCCTCAGAAAATGTGGTGACCCTCTTTTGGGTTAGAGGACACATAGAGATTTTAATTCGCACCTACCAACTGCCAAGCAAGATTTGTCAGCACCAACCAACGGTCGATTCATTTTCGCACGCGAGAGGAGCCACCGGAACGAATAGTACCTCGCCCTTGCTCTAAAAAGCTATGACTCTCAAACGTACAGAACGGCAGACTTGCATTTTGCTGGTAGTGCAGGCTGCGGTGTTTGCAGAACTTGTCCGCGGGGCATCTCCTCGCTTTGAAGCGAAGCAGGTGTCGCGGAAAGGGTGACCCGGAAAGCTGGAGTAATGCCGGGAGCAACATGTAGCCGTGCGCCTCTCTACAGGGTGGTTTCCGAGACTCTATGCTGACGTTCTAAATTCATCATTCGTTCTAGGCTTTTTTATCTTTGGTTTTTTATTGCAAAGTTTTGAGTTCTTGTTCGAGCTCCCTCCTGTCTGGGGCAATTTTACCTTTAGCAGTAAAAATTTCTTTTTGCAGACAAATTTTTTTTGTTGAAAATGTAACTTTTTGAATTTTTGAAAAATTTGTAAGAACAGATTTCATTACTGTTAGCGTTTTTACTTGTTATATGTTAGAATCTTTTATTTTTTGTGTGTTTTAGGGTCATTAATCTTTATGGGTCCTTTTGTATTAATTTTACCAGAGGTTTTATGCCTTTTTTTTACTTTTATATTAGGTTCTGTGCCATTTATTCAGCCTTCGTGTCTTTTTGTACCTGTTGCAGCAGCTGATAGGACTAGGATGATCATTAGACATCGACTATATGTGCCTTTTGTAACTTTCTTTTTATTTTTATGGCTACTTTTATAGCGAATTTCTGGGTGACACTTTTTGCAGAAACAATCACCATATTCATAAAAGTTAATAATTCATAAAACACCTACATATTTCTTTT
>QYTT01088118.1:0-17663 GCA_006980735.1 Dasypogon diadema | reverse complement strand
CAAATCATCAGGGCTCGTTCCATTTTAACCATATTAACGTGTCGTGTACGAGTAGCGCGCTTCACACCTGACGAGCAATAGTTGTTTTTCTCTGATTTTTCTTTAAAATCCGAATTGTAGATTCATTCAAATTTAACGATTTTGCAACAGACAGTATTTTTCTCCATCCTTTAAACGATTTAAAATTTTGATTTTGTCCACAACATCTATAAACATTGTTTTTAACTATTTTTCGCTTTTATTTATTTCAGCCATTTTGCAAACTTATGGATAATTATTTTCTTAAGGTTTTTTACGACAAATAAAAAATTTTACCTAGATTTTCCCTAATATTGTACAATTCCAATAACATAAATTAAACACGTCAAAAGAACTTAACTGCATATACGTCTGAACTAATTTAAAAACAATCTTAAAATAAATTAAAAGAGAGTAATCTTTTATTGTTTGCTCATTTTTAAGGAAACTTCCTGATAAGCGGAATTGATATACAGGGGAATACCCCATAAATGTCAACTACAAAGATTTAACACATTGAATAAGTGTTGCCATAGATAAATTTTTCAAGCCATTTGAGTTGTTGGAATGTTCTTGTACGAAAAACGCGTTATAAGGAAACCACGTTATAGGAGACCTGTAGCAATTTTCTATCTGCGTTATATTGAAATCGCGTTATAAAAACACCGCGAGCGTCCTTTATATAGACCTGACGGTAGTAGTTTGTCGAGAATAATCATATTTTCGTTGTGTAGTTATATCTCCGAGCTTATAAGAGTTTTCGTGTATATTTTGTCGCGCAACATAGTTAAATTTTTGTAATACTTACAGCTTTCATGATTCAGCACATCCTTTATTTGTTTAGCTATATTAGAGCGTTTTTATTTTTTTCATGTAATATTATTTCGTTTTCCCTTGCTACGTTTTCTTTGGTCTCCCTCTATTATTCCAGGTTGTGACTGCTGTAAACACTAAGAAACTGTTGTGTTCCTTAATCCAGTAAAAGGATTCTAAGATCTTTCTATGTCGATTTCTGCGTCTCCAGGCTAATAATGACTGTAATTCTTAAAATGTTACGTTATTCTAAACTTCTAAGGATAAACTTTCTTCAACTTTGTCTTTATGTTGAGATAGTGAGTTTCTAATCTGTTCATTAAGTATTTCAGGTAACTCAGTTTGTTTTATTAGAAGCAACTTTTTTTTAATCTTAAGGCTGATTAACATTTTTAGCAAGTCGTTTGTTCCAGAATAGAAGAATTTATGGATTAAGTTATTTTTTATCCAAACTTGAACAATTAATTTGCCAACATTTACCTTTGCAAGCCTTAATACTACTTTCCCTTGGGAATAGTGCATGGTATTATTACTAGTTTATACAAAAACACAATACGAAAGACAGACCGATGCGTAACTCTAACAAAAAATGAGAATTTAAAAAAAGGACGCAATGCAAGTAATTGAAAACATACTAACACAACTCAGTCAAGTTGCCAATGCGAATCTAACACATTTTGAACGGCGTTAATTTCGCATTTAACTACAGCTATGTTTTTTGTGCACAAGATCCATACATGTGCGGATCTCACTTAGGCACGCAAGTGCAACAATAACACAAGATCCCGATCCTCAAACAGATCTTGGATCTGGATCCGTAAATATCTGTAAATTAGTACTTACTCTCACATATAGGTGTGTACCTCCTTAACAGCTCTGCAATTTTGTTAATATATTCAAGATAATAATGTGTGTAATACAAGCATGCCGTACCAACAAGAGCTGAAAGTTTCTATAAACTACTGTAAAGAGTAGAGACCATTGCCAATTTTTATAGTTTATATCACCTGAGTCCCATTGTGCAATGTCCTTTTTGCCTTTGTGTCTCATTAGCGGAAAAAGGTGAAAACAATATCGAGGTAACCTAAATTATCCTCACCCACCAGATTTTCGATAAAATTTTTCCACTTTTGAACGCCAATTAATTCAACGACAAAACTTAATTACAAACACTCCATTCTCGCTTTACATACGTTAACTAAATGTGCAATAAATTAACTCTTTAGCTTCAACTTTTGCCTCTGTATATCACTTTTAACCTTTTTATGTAGTCAGCAGGCTCCTTGTTGTTGCCATTTTGCTCCAATTAAGCAGTCCAACTTCTTGTTTCAGCTTGTTCGCAGCTCCCCGTAATCATGTCCCCGGCCAAGGTAAGAGACCTGAAATGGGACGCCAGCAGGGAAACCACGCAACCAAAATCGTGTCACCAAATTGAATTAATTTCTCATTTACGTCAATAGATCGAGCAATTAATTGTTGATTAAATGGCGTTTAGTTACTGGAAAAGTTCAGATTTAGTTATCCTCCCTCTCCCTCCTCCTCCTCCTCCCCCTTCTCCTTCTTCACATTAAAGTAGTTAGGACGTGCAGATCTGATTGGATGGGCTGTGCTGTAGGAAGTGAAGGGTAATCATGGTAGCAGGGAACTACTACCAAAGCTGAAGTTTCTCGATCTGCCAAGATGGGAGTACAAAACCAAAAGTTAATTAAAAAATATTTCCAGAGAAAGGAGTGAGCGGCAATAAATCAATTTTGCCTCGAGATTAATGTGCAAATGATTAATTATTTATAAGTAGTTACGTCTCGGATTGTCTTCTCAGAGGCACTCGTAATTTGTGTCACAGATACAGGGAGCAGATAAGCGATAATCGACAAAAAGAAAACGGATAAATTCACTGGCAATTAGAGCGTCTTTTTAGATTAAAGGTTATTTATTAGTGAGGCTGACATTTGTAACATTTTCATGTATCAATTACAAAAGATTGCCTCCTCCTCCTCCTCCTCCTGAGCTTAAATCACATGCTAATTAAAGTCTAAATTCGATTAATAAAACCGCCGCAATTTGTGATGATATGTGTGCACCTTCAGTCTATAATTTAGCGAGTTTTGGAAAAAAGTATTATATTAGTAAAAAAAATACACCTGGTGATATAGTTGCACGTAACATATAATTTGCGTTGATAAGTTGGGTCTAGGATGTCTAGCTTACTGATCATTGAAAGCCTTAAACGAATTTTATTGAAGACTTTTTCAAGATATCCAAAACCACCTAAGTTTTCCATAAAGAATTTTTTCATATCGGGTTCAGTTACAAAGACAACGCAGATCTTATTGGGTCTGAGCACGGGCTAGAAAGTAAATAGCCCAGGTGCCAACTCCTTCAACGGAGAATTAACTACCTTGGTTACGCTCAATATCCGCCTGTGATAACAAAATAAAAGCGCTATTGAACTTTCCGGTTTCTAATGCACTGAAAACACTATAATCACATCTAGGACTAGCAAGATACTTCCATCAATTCGTAAAATACTGCAGCCATAAGTTACCACTGGGATGTTTGGAAGTGGGGGTTTTTCTTTATTTATTTTATTACAAACGCACCAGTTCACTTTTATGATCTTATTTAGTTCACAATTTTAAGGTCACAGTTTTTTATTTTTCACAAAGTAGTCAATAACTTTCCATGATTTATTGTTTTTTAGTTGGACTAACGAGATAGTGGTGAGCAGAACTAGGCAAGTGCCAAAGAAAAACGACAATAAGTACAACTGCAAGTTCCGAAGACTTGAGTACTTTAGCTTAAGTACAAGTACTGCATGTATACAAAGTACTTGTAACTAAGTACTTAACTAAGACTTTTTAAAGTACTTTTTTCCAGCGTTCGTATGTGGACAGTATTCTAAAGAAGATTATAGGAGATTTCTACCACCATTTGGGTATAATACAATGAGCGCTTCCTCGTCAAGCAATCCTTAATTTAGCAATTTGCCAAAGACAAAATCTGCACTGCAAATAAATTTAAAAAAAAAACTTTAGCAGAAATAATTCTACACTTTCAAAGCTAGAAATTGTTTAAATTAATGCTAAATAGTTTTCTATAGCAATGAAAATTCATCTAAAGTAGATACCATAGATGTTACTCCATGTTCATTTATCAATAAGCAATTTTTAGAGCCTCAGCTTTTAGTAACATCTTATATGGTATTTTTCTTGCATTAACTGGTGGGCAAATGCTTTCAATTTTCTTGGAATGATCGTCTTTAGCAAGCACACAGAATTCGTTTTTCTACTTTAGCATAATAAAAATTAAGAAGAAAAGCACAATAGAGTGAATATCAAAATGTCCTGTTGCGTCAAATATTTCACATAAATTTAGTTGACATAATCCAGGGAAATGGCTAATAAAGATAACGTGGAACGCATTCACTGAATTATTACTTGCTCGTATTTAACAAGGGATCTTTGTTATCACCTCGGGGACCCAAATAAATTTCCAAGAAAAGGCAATTAAAATCAACTATTTCAAATTGATAGAAAGAAACTAACAAGTTCTCCTTCCTCTCCAAATAAATCAGAGAATTCTTTCACGGCTGAAATTGGATTTTTAAGACCCCACAATTGGCTATAATGGTAGGATTATCATTGAAAAGTTTAGATTTATAGCCAAAAAAGATGACCCCGCCATATAGCACTAATGCCCCACAAAACAAGCAATAAAGACGTAGATAGCTCTGCAGAGAGTAAACTTTCGATCTGCCACTTCAGTAGACAAAAGATTGCTATAACAATTGCTGAACGGCGAATGACATAATTTATGTGACCCGAGGCAACAGTAGTCTTAGATTAAGACCGGTATAATTTACAATCAATTGATACAGGTAGGCATCAAAGTAGGTTGCAAAGGATGTACTGATCAACTGACATTCTGTGTAGAGACGGGAATGTTTTGATCTCCTCATATCGGATTTCTGCGCTTTAGAAGTGTGAAAAAGTCTTTTTGGGATCATTGGAATCATAAAGGATACAAAAGTGATTAATGAGGACCTGACTGCCAGAGATTCATTGTGGTCCTTTCTTCAATTTCTTAACATTCTAACTTGAAATCGTGCGTGAAACACTATTGTGTGGCGTTATGGACACTTCAAGAGGTTTGGGCGATAAAATGTCCAAGTCATTCCCGTGCATTTTAATATTTTCACCGAAATTGTATTAAATATGACAGGGTATTCCTGAAAATGAGATATTCATAAGGAATCCTGGAGAAATAGTAGCCCTGCGTTTCTTTTGTCCAATCACTCCTGCTGTTCTTTTTCAAATTTTTAGAAGAGCTGTCAATGGAATATTACGATTTTTGAATGAACCCTTTTTATGAATGAGCACTGCTTTGTCAATTGATTGCGATTTTCATGGACTTTCATCGTTTCAAAATTAATGAAGTCTCTAACACGAGCTACCAGTTAATATTTCAATAGATCATCACTTAAAATTGATTTCTGAATTCTGTTCAAGCGAAACACACCTGGACAATAAAGTGCACTCTTGACTGTTTGAGAACAATTTTCAGAGAATTGGTTACACATTGTAAGTCCTTCTATTAACCATTTTATGTCAGTTATTGATACTGCGTTGAGTTGTTGAGAGAAAAACAATTTAGTATCTTAAAAGTATTTAACTTTCTTTTGTGAGGGAGACTAATTCGTTTTAGAGAGAATTCCCAAGTTTAATTTGTAACATTTTTGTGAACAATTGAACACACAACAATGTTAGCTTGAAACAAGCTTGAGAAAAATTCGTAATTTAGTAGTTCTAACTGAGTTATTTAGAATTGAAAGGCGTGGTATGCTGTTGTAAGCAAGAGATGCATTCACGGTTAACCTAAGTTTAAAAAAGTGCATTACACCTGCGAACATGGTCTGCACAAAATAATGCATTTAGTAACGTATACGTAACCGTTATTTTAATGAATTACATGCATTACTGTAATGCACAGGCAATGCATTCAGAATACATTTGTGGCTTGTTGGGCCTTTTTAAAAAGAGAGACAAAACTCTCTTTTAAGAGAATAACACACGTTACGCATACATTACATGAAATGCATTTCATTTGTCCACACATTACATGTAGCTTGCTGGAATGTGAGACTTCTGATCCCTCCTTCAGTTAAAGTCAATGTTGCTGATTCAAGAAAACGGCTCCCGCTCGTATTCTGAACAGGACCATCTGTCTAAATCCCAAAGACATTCGAGCAGTAGCACTACCTTAGCATCACAGTAGGAAATTAAGTAGTTAGTGATTTGATCATCAACTGTTTCCTGTGTGATTTGGGTATCGATGAAATAACTAATTCCAGGGTAATGCGTAGAGTAACGATCACTCCCTTTGTTTTCATGTGGTGAAGAAAAGATAGAGAATTTAGCAGACAAGAAAGCACGTGTTGCATTTTGTTCATATTTTTTGATAAAAGCGTTATGTTGTGCTTTTATGGTAGAACAAAAATCTTCAGTTTAATACGCAACATGAGAGCATAAGCTAAAGTTCTATTTATTTATGAAATATAGAAGAAAATTAAAGTTATTTTACGTGTGAAGTTTAGTAGAAGTGATATGTATACAATTAAATCTCGGTGAGTAATCAATTTTTGTAATTTAAAATAAATTATAGCTTTATTAACTTCTTGCATATTTGTTGTTTAAAGAACAGTTAAAATATCTTTCATTCCCACAAAGGAATCAAGAAATTATGTGAATACCTTGCTTACACTATTGTCTAAACCCCCAATACTTCATTGATAACTAGGTAATGCAGTAAGTAAGTAATACACATTGCTTTTCCTTCTCTTAGCAGTACTCTATTTCAGAGTCTGGGTGTTGTCATAGAAAAACCACTAGCCCTGCGAATGAGCTCACCTGTGAGTAGCCCTCATGCAAGATCCTGCAAAATCGTGTGCAGCACATTTCCGGACCTTTCCCAGAATGCTGGCATCCGTACCCACATCCTGCCAGACATCACAACAATCTTCATCCAGTTTTATTTTAGCGACATAGCGCCGCGCTCTTACATTCCCTTATTTTGCTTTAGCATTTGTTACTGCTTTATGAGCAGTAACCATTATTATTATAATGGAAAGAAGTCGAACGAATTGGATATAAATCAGTTAAAAAATTCAATATCTTGTAACACTGCCTAAAAATAAATTTATCTGAAATCTATTAAATCAAAATCGTTACTACAAAAAGAAGGTTTAAACCCAGGCATAAGGAATTACCAGGTTTTCAAACAAGCCTGAACAAACTGGGTAGTTATAGCGTGTCAACGTTATTTACATTTGTGCCATTTTATGCTTGCACGTTGTCGTTTTGGCGAAACACATGTCACAAGAGATTGTTTTGATCGCCTTGCCGAGATAATTGCACCACAATCCCAAACATGTCTGAACGTTTGATTTGCAGAAAATCATATCAACGCCTTGGGATCGATTCCAAGGTAGCACTTTGCACTGGACAGTTGACTGTAAGCCATTTATGCCTTATATGAGTTGGGAATTTCATTTTATTTTATAATGGCTTCCCTGAACCAGGCAGGATACTTACAAAATGGGAAACATAACCACATAAAAGTGCCACTATCACTCGCAATCTCTCAAGATGTAAAATTGTAGAGTGTTATGATACAACCTGGAACGTATACACTTGTCTCTCCATTTCATGCTTGGGGTCTTGTTAAATGGGCATTGTGTGGTCTGCGCTCATTGTTTTACCGCATGCAACCCAAGAGTAAACCTGACTTCAATCCAATGTAAACGGCGATCTCGGGAAGCTTATCTATATCAAATTATCTAATCTGCTCAATGACTTCTTCCAATTTATGTGACATATTGATGCTGGATTGATAGACGTACGGAGTCAAGCCTCGTTAACCATGACTGTGTACTTTTAATGATTTGCTGCCATCTAAAGCATCTTACAAATTTTTCATAGGACGCTGTCTTCACCAAATATAACGACAAGCTTGAGGAAGGTGCTTGCAGAAAATAATGTAATGTGACTTTCAATTACGACACTGATTTTATCATTATTGGATAGTTTCCAATAGCGGTAGAGTGCTCAAATATGCAATTAAAGAACTGGTATAAATGTTTATATCTTCGCTCCACTTTGGTCTTATACATTGCTATGAAGTTATTGACTTAGTACGTCCTGTGTATTCAAACTCATATGTACTTTATAAGAAAAATTATAGGACTTTTCTCTGAAATTGCCTGGGGTACTGCAGTGTTAAAAGATGATCGAATATTGATGGAATTGCAATATTGGGGTTACCATCAATATTGCTCAAGGCCCCACAGAGGAGCAGAGTGAAGTGCAAGGATACATTTTATCAGAGACATAATAATATAAATAAATAATATATGTGAAGTTTTGTGACCATGACAGAATATGTGAAAAAAAGCAATGTGTAGTATGCTCACCGGCTATGACCCCGATAATTGTGACTTTTGGAGATATAAATTGTTATTCTTGGGCTTACAACAATTGCTTTTAGCAAAAAACAATACATAGCTGTTAAGTATTCTCTATGATTCCAAGGATCACTTTGCTGTTGCTGTCCCGAAAAGCCCTGAACTCATAATTTTTTTTCAGTGTGGATGAAAATTTTTTGGTAAAATTTGTTCTAGAGGCTTTTGTCAATATGAACTGGTTCTCAACAAAGCAATTTATTTTTAAAGATCGAGATTTGTTGTAAGATGACTTAAGGTGACTTTAATATAGTCGAAAATTTTTCAATAAAATTTTTATGATAATTTTGCATAATTTTGCCTAGTGAAGATTCCATTACTGCTACTGAACCTGAAGTTGTTGAAACCATCAAAGCTCGAATCTGTCAATTCCCCTGTGACACAGTTACCAATCTCAAAAGTAAATCAGATGCTTTCATACATGTCTTGAAAAACCCCATCCTGCAGAGGAATTGCAATTAATTATCTTTAACTGTTTCATTGTGCCTTCCTTTCTGCTTCGTAGAAATTCGTGCCACTTCGACTAATATAGAAATGACGATAAAAACTGATTTCAGAAATTTTAATTGAATCGCATAATTTTACCTTCCTCTGGCTCGGCCATGCTGGTAGGCACTGCTGTCGCCTCTGTATTGTGTCATTTGGACGAAATTCGCTTATATCCTGAAACTAATTTGAGATTCCGGTCAAACGAACCTGCCATAGTCCTCTTTTTGTCGAATGATTCCTGTCTGACAACAGCAAGTTGACCTGCGTAAAAATAAAACCAGAATGAGGTCTTGTCCAGTTTCTTTATTTAGCACAAATCGATTGTTTTTACTTGAGCTGGAACGTTGGTTTTTTCCCGCAATTTGTCATTTGTTTAATTGGCCAACGGTTCTGGCAAAAATGGCCGTCCTCCGGATTTTTACCGTTCTCTGGTCCATGCGAAGATGAGTTCAACCGATGGCGAGATGAGTCGTGTGTCTTAGCAGCTTTTAGAACGCAATATTCTCGGACTTGCCTTGTCCTTCTTCAACTAAGACCGTTGCGTGCCTTTCGGTCAGGCTCTTTAAAAACAGAAAAAAAATTGGAATTTTAACAAGCTGTTTGTTTTGTGTTTGGAATTTAAAGATTTTCCTACCGTGCAATTTTATTGCAATTTATCACGGAGCCTCAGCAGCAGGAAGTCAAATGGGAAGACGACATTTCCAGGCATTTCTTGTTAAATTTCATACCTACAATAAGTGAAAAGAGTAGAACTACTACTATTGCACTATGAACGTTCTGGTTCATCACTTTACATATTCTAAAAAAACACTTAAAAATATAAAAAGTTAAAAGTCCTTCACATAAGGTCTGTTCTTCTATTTAGGACTAAAAACTTATTTAGCGAAAACTTTATGTAAAGTAAGGGTATAATGTGTCTGAAGTAAGAAAACGGCTTTGGGCTAAAACTTTATGTGAAATGATTTTGGCACTCTTCTTTAATTTCTTTTCATTATTTTGTGTATCTTAATATCTAATTATGTTATCATTTTATCAAATTTTCGCAATTTTAGGCCAAAGTACAAGACCAGAACTGTTCTTCTATTAATTTTTCACCGTCAACAAGCAGACAATAACACTGACAGCAAGCTGCATTTGACAGCAAGAATTCAAACTCAGAAAATTATCCATTATAAAACTTTAAGAATGACGTAATGAAATTTCCCCAGCCCAAACAGTAAGAAAACGCGTTTTAACACAAAGTTTTACAAAGTTTTACAAAACTTTGGGTAGGCGAACACACCTATAGTGTTTCACAATACATACAACAACTACCTTTTTTATTTTGATTTATATCATGGAGAATTTTGAGCTCAATTCACCTCTTAAAGCCTAGCTAAAAGTCAGCGATTTTCACGTTTAAGAATTGTCATTAAATTTCCAGGAAATTGAATAATTCAGAACGTCAAAACACGAACTGCATTTTTCTGGTTCTAGTTTGGCATGTTCCACGGTTCGAAATCATGGCAATTTGATAAATTTTTTCAGAGTTTGAAAGGTATATGTGAAAATAATCAACCGATTTGGATAACTTTATTTCTTTTTCAGGAATTGTTTAAAAAAATATTCTCCTTTATTTTAATTTTCAGTAGTGTTAAGAGGATAATTTACCAAAATTTGAAAGATTTTATTTATGCACAAAAAATTTAGATTTTTTGATATATTATATCTAAGCTTGTTATGTGAAGGAATTACTTAAATTTTTTTTTTCTAACTTTCCCCCTTTTGGGGTGGGGGGAATTCGCCAAATCTCTGATTTCACGGAAAAACTCTAGGTTTAAAATTATAAAAGATATCTAATTAGTAACATTTTTATTTTGAAGATTACATGTAAGTCTATAATCTGTAGCATGGGTTTAATTGTATGATGATTGCATTATTCTAAATGCTTCCAAAATATAGAAATAAAAATTTCAAAGTTATTTAAAAGTTCTCGTTGAAAATAATTTTTTTTCTTAGAGAATATTGTTTCAATTTTAATTTTAATGCTACAGTTTATTTTTCACAAACTGAAACACAAACAAAAAGGTTAGAGTGTTTCCCGGGCCCGCTAAACAAGAAAATCTTGGTTTTTGGGAAAATTCAAGAACTGAAGACACGTTGTACTGCACAAACTGTGCTAGCTTTTATTATAATATTCCATTAAAAACCGTTTTTATCTTACAAGTTCTTAGAATTGTCCAGTACCATATTTAACTCCTTCTTATATTATATTACTATTATACAGGGTGTCGGGAATCGGGCGGATAATCTCTGCACCATCGTGTTCATAGGGTTAAATGCTACAAAAAATGTTCTACACATTTTTGCATTCCGGCTGTCCTTTTGGAGAAAAAAGCCGATAACTAAATTTTCATCCATAGCGCGAATAGCATAATAAATAACTGCAGCAATGCAAATTATTTCTGGATATTTTTCGCGTTAGTATTTCCTTCTAAGTTATTAAGCCGACATCTTGTTGGCGCCTAAAAATTTCTTCAAAATTCAAATAAAAACCTTTGCCTTCCCGTATTCTACCTGATAACGGGGCGACAGTTTGATTTTTTGTTATAAAGAACAAAGTACGGGAAGAAAGGTAATATAGAAAATTTTGATTTAGAGATAAAACGCTAAATGTGATGCTATTCGCTCTATGGATGAAAATTTAGTTATCGGCTTTTTTCTCCAAAAGGACAGCCGGAATGCAAAAATGTGTAGAACATTTTTTGTAGCATTTAACCCTATGAACACGATGGTGCAGAGATTATCCGCCCGATTCCCGACACCCTGTATAACTGCTGCGGGGTTCCAAATTCAGGTAAAAATTTCAGAACGGAGCGCTGTCCCATGAGCATTAAACATGAGGAACATTATATTTTAGTTGAAAAAATAAAAACACTATAATAGAAAAAATAATAATTTAAAATTTTTGGATTTTCTGGGTGAATTGCCCCCTTAAGATTACCTATAATAATACAGACTACTTCTTATATACAAACATACTTATGCATTACAATACTACAAGTTTTATTAAATAATAGCTACCACATATTTCGAATTTGAACTAAAAGCCAAACGCGGTATAAGATATCAATGAGATTTTGTTTATTTTAAATATTGGTTCATGACATTTTTATTTAAAAATAATTTCATGCAAATGACCGCCTCTGGATTTTTTTAATTCGATTCTGGAATACTAATTTTACACTTAACTCCTCAAAAAATATAATTTTTATGCATAAGTTACAGTATAATATAGAAAAATGGTTGTAAAGGCCATTTTTAAAGCCACCGTTAGCTGGTTTGCCGTTCCGAATGATAACTTGTTTTATGTGTATAGTAACTTTAATAAACGTTATAAATAACAATAACGTACTTAAGAAATGATACAAAAAAGAGACACCAAAACATTATATATATGTATATACTTATAATGTTTTCACAACAATCCTATCAAGCAAGAATTGTTACAAAACAACAAGAACCCCGACATAAAAAACAGATAATTAGGTAAATTTTCAGTTTGCAAGTGGAGACGGATGAAACAGCATTTTCATTATTACATTTTCTTTTAACTTGTCTTTTAAATTTGATGACTCGATGGAATTCAATTTTATTTTTTACACTGTTAGCTCGTAATTAACAATATGACGCCCAAAGTCTACCATATTATTTTTATCTTAATTTAATATGGCCATTGCCAGTCTAGGTATCAAGATGAATCTAACGATATGTCGCTTTTCGAAATCGGTATAGCTGATTAGGATGTAGAAAGGAACAAAGAGGCAATTGCTTAAACAGTCGGGTAAAGAAGTACAAAACTACAAGGTACAACAACAAAATTCTATCAGAAGCAAAATATATTTCAAAAAATTTAAGTTAAAGGCTCCAGAAGAAAATCCAAAATGTACAATTTTCGCAAAATATGTTGACACTGCCCCTGAAAGGTCAGTCTCCCGTTCTACATAGACGCCAGCGGCGACCAAGTACTATTACAGAGCGAATGGAAATAATAAGAGAAGCAACTCCATATAAGGCCTCAAAAATATCTCATTGGCCTATGCAACTGACAAAGAATATTAATTGGAAATGTTTTCTTTCCCACGTATAAGTAATAAGTCATGTAAACTGTGGTGCATAGCATTTAAGCAAACCTTCAGTTTCAAGATAGTCTTACATACATATATCAAAGGATCATAGGTTTCTTATGCATTGTAATGTAAAACCAAGAATCTCTGAAAAGTGTCCACTAAAACAAAAAGTGAAAGAAAACTCGTAACGCAACATGAACCTCCCTATTCTTAGAAACAACACAAATACTTATTTTGGTGTCATTCATTTCATCTTAACGCTGAAATTCCTGTTACCTGTAGACTACCACTAAAGGAAAGGTACTTGAAGCTTAACCATAGCCAGCAGGCTCCCACTACAGGAATGGTACCTCGTAAATCATTCACATTGACAGATATCATTACGTATAATTGCATATCATAATTTGCGGCTCAATTAAAACTGACACAGAATAAGTGATAGCAATGTGTCTGTAAAGGGGCTGGTCAATTTCAACTCTTCATCACATCTTAATCGAAATGAAGCCCGTAAACGTTGATCCAATTAATAAGGCGAAGGGCGAACAGCTCAGTACAAAAGTAGCAAATTCACTGCCGGTGAGTAATTTTCCATGATAAATAATATCGGAATAAAATTGAGTCATATATCAGTGTCGACAATTGGATCGGCAAGATTGCCTAAACGTTTCGTGATATTCACACCTTAGGCCCTCTTAAAAGGAGGAGTGAAAATTCAGAATGTATCTCTTATCGCTTGGTACTTTGCTACTTTGAGACGTATTCCTTTTCACGGCAGAAATTGTGGCGATGCTACTTGAATGTCTACAATTTTATTAATAATGAATGTGAAATATAATAAAACAATATGATTACATGGTTACATGCAAATCCCCAGAAAGCTCAATGAATGGTCAATGAACTAGACTCTAAGTTAAGCTCAGACCCTGACAGAATACCTCCTGCAGTAATCAAAAGATGTTTTCGAAAAAACACTCCTTTATTATATTTATTCATAAGAAAAGTAATAGCATTGATATTTCAAATTATAGACCAATTGCAAAATTAAGTTGTATACCTAAGTTGCTGGAATCAATAATCAATACCTGAGTATCCATACAATATTCTCTCAATCTTCACGTATTGGAATTCACTTCTAATACAATCGTTGATTTTATAATAGTTTACAAACCGACTGCATTTAAGCGGGTTTCAGTAAAGCTTTTGACAAACTGTATAATCCGCTCGACTGTGGGAGGTGGAAGGTATCTGCTGTATCTCCAATAGAAAAAATAAAAGAGTCAAAGAAACGCGAGGATGATAGGCCTGTAAATGCACTGCCAATATATGAAAAGGTATCGGAAAAAATAGTACAGCAATAGCTCGAAAACTACACAAAATATGCGTTCTTATAGTTTTTTGCTGCTTGTCCCAAACGAAGGGTATGCAGGTTTTTCTGCATTTTAGTTTAGAGTATTAGAGTATTTCTTTATCAAATGCAGTTTTTAATTTTTAAAATTCACGCATTGGCGTGGATAACGGTTGAAACTGCAATTAAATTTTATAATGTAATCCTGAAACCGCATTTTGAATATTGCTTTAAAGCATTTGCTTTTGACGATTCTAAATATTAAGATGTTAACTTCAATTGGTTAAAATTGGAAATGTTTATCTCAAAAGTAAAACTTTTGGAATTTCCTAAGAGTTTTCGCCGATACTGACATAAATTCAGCCGAGTAGGTGATTAATTGGCAGAAGATATGGCAGCCGATGGTTCGATTCCAGTCCCACACGCTGGCTTTTGCACTGTTAATATTTACAATAGTTAAAAAGAAATGCTTTAAAATTTACTACGTCATTTGAAATACCGATACAATTTGAATTTATATTGTTACACCCAATTTGAAAGTTTTATTTAAGTTGTGCATTCTATCCACCACCTTCTTGTCGTTTTACAGCGCTTTCCACCAAAAAATTAAACCATTTTCCTTCCCTTTTCACATTTTTTTCACTATTTCCTGATTACTCTTAATTTCCTAAAAACGTACAAATCACTAGGTATCAGTTACTCTTTCTACTGCTATACGTTTCTATTCCCCATCTTAAGCTCCATTCATTTTAGTAAACAACTCAATACCAATTAGATAGCTCCTTGTTCAAGAACACAACAAGGCCAAAATGTTCAACATTCCAACTACCAATTAACCCGATAAAATGGGTAGAAAATTCCAATGAAAAGGTCCAGCCACACAGACCCTTGTTACTTCCCTGAATGAAGGCAGAGATGACAATCGATATGTCATTATGGAGATTCATTCGCCTGGACAATTTATTGTTCCAATTAGCTGCGTTAAACTCGAATATATTTTACCAACGCGACTTCACCTTCCGAGTGGACCCTTTTCGGAACTTAAAAGAGTTGGCCCTCTACAGTTATTCTGCTGCCTTTCCTTGTTAAAATTTATTTTTACCCTTTTCTTGGAACCTATACGGCTTGGAGTTTCTGCCCAAATATATTTGCTCCAATTTATCCGAATCCTTAATAAGCCAACCAAAGTGCTTAAATATGTAGGGGCAGTTGGCACTTTATTCAAGCTCTCAACTCTCAACCCTTTTTAGGACTTTATTTGTTATAAATAGGCGCGAGTAAATACTACTGAGTAGCATGTGATGCTGAATTGCCTCATTTTGCGAGCATCTGTCCATGAATGCTACTGCCAAAAACGGATAGGACTAACTTACCGCGCACGTATCCCTTTTCGATGCTCACGAAACGATGACTGACCGCAACTTTATCAGATGAGGAATAAATTGGAAGAAAAATGAGACAAAGACAACACTACCAAAATTCAAATTTAAAATTATTCTGAACGACAAATCTTGTTAAGGATTGAAACAGATGCGATAACCATAAGACAGCAGAGGTGAGGAAGCTGCAACATGCCGAAGACGCAATAAACATAACCAGTAGCCGATAGCTGTTAAGTGGAATCTCATTCCGTTTTGTCCGTGCCCACGAGGTCTCGATAAGGCCCCAGTAAGCAGGAAAGAAATAAAAAGCGGAGAATAGCGGGTGCCTTGCGGGCATTGGAGAATAAGAACTTAATCTGAGTCGTATCATTTGCTCGATGACTAGGGAGACTTCTACATATATTTAGCTGTGGATAAAGCTTCCGAAGGAGCACAGACTCACACGGCTTCGTGGCAGCAATTCGGAAAGGTTCACCATAAGTAGAAGAACTGAAAAGAAATAACGAACAAAAGTGGCGAAGGAGATAAGGAATTAATCGGTGACACGAACAACGGATTTGGGCCCAATTTAGAGCCATCGATGAACATTTTGTAATTGGGTGAATATATGGATAACAAGAGGGTTCAGTTTTTTTACTTTTACTACTGTTTGGTATTATATCGGGGAGTGTCGCTGTGCAGATAATATATCTTTTGTTGTCGAAGTGAAATGGGTAATGCTTGCATTTAGTACTTTCATTAGCTGAACACGTACTTACCAGCAGAACTAACTAAATACTAAGGTCTCTTCAACGGACTACAGACCTGCAACAAATTTTAAGTAGAACTGGCAAAGTAGTACAAAACTAAGTAGAAACATTATGACGACGCCACAGTGAGATCAAACAAGGGTATCAACTTCGTTTAAAAGTCTATTGGGCCTCTTTGCATTGAATTTAAAGTCGTGGAAGATCTGGTGCATGCTTCTAATCAAGGATTAACCAATTCTCTCCTATTTTACAATAATTGTGATTTATTAAAATATATTGCTTGAGAGACTCCCTAGTTAAATAAATTTCTATAAAATTCTCAGAAAAGATATTTTCAGCTAAATAATAAAGAAGATGAGTATAAAAGATGGATCGTGATGGAAGATTGCAAAAGGATTTTCGAGTTTGTTGGTTATTTTTACTTTGTATGTCCATAAGCAGTGATGGGCATTTACGCGTAGATTTGCATTGTCTACACTGCATTGTTTCATGTGATGTGTGCCGTGTGGCAAATGGCATCGTCCTGTTGAAACCACATGTCTTCGAATCCATACCATCCATTTCAAGCACAAAAATGGGTTATCATGCCCTGATACCGTCCACAATTGACTGTTTGTGCATTATCGGCAGCGTCTTCGAAAAGAAGCTATCCTGGAGGAATACGTGCCGATGGTTTAACACCAATAATTGACCCCGTCTCCTCGAATTTTTCGATTATTCTCTTAACAGTTGTTGCACTTGGAACATTTTATCTACTAAAAATTTGACGCAAATTGCTAATCATGCCAGTCAAACTTTCACCATTTTTAAAATAACGTTTTACAATAAGAATGCGATGATTAAGGTAACACTTAAAGTGGTGCCATTCTTGAGGCCACAATGCTCTCTCCGTATTTTTATCTTAGTGGTTGTTGTGTCGAATAGCCATCCATTTTTAATAATAGCGGACTGTCTACCATCGAACTGTCATAATGATTTGACTGTCAATGCACAGCAGCAGAAATGGCGCCAAATTTAAATTTTCTGCTCTTATTTGCATTTAACTCAACAAAATTTTAATATTACAATGGACGCACTTGAAGGTCTAAGTAAGGGCCGAAACACATTCAATGCAGTAACTTTGACTTTGACTTACACTTTGCCGCAAAGTCAACTTTGCTGCATATTCATGACCCATTCATTGCAGCAACTTGGACTTGACAGAAAAGTAACTTGGAAAATAAAATAACTTGGAAATGTCTT
>QYTT01088117.1:10625-29932 GCA_006980735.1 Dasypogon diadema | reverse complement strand
ATTTGTATTTATCTTTTGTAATTTCTTGCTGTCAAACATGCCAAAAAGATTTCAATCTCTCACATTTTTGAATTTACCAATTGCCAAAGAGATCTTTGAATAGTTTTCCTCAATTTTATTAGAAATAAAGATTTTTGGTGATGTTGTACTGTTCTTATCATATGTTTTCTTTTTACAATTGAGACACAACGCGTCAAAACTCTACAGTGAAATCACAACCAGCTGTCAAAGGTCAGTGTGTCACATTGTAATTTGATTTCGAAATTACGTGAGATTTATTGTGATTTAGAACTCTGTCTGTCTAGGGTATTAGGGTTTATATCTTTTCTTCTGCATGATGATACCTTCAAGCGTTACAGATGGTGATCTAGTTGTATTGGACTCGTTTTTGAAGATTACAATTAATTGTGACGTACTGCCCTTAATTGACCATTATTGCCGCCTGTTCATTACGTAACAAAATTGAAATCAAAGTTCGCATTTGAAATTATATCACTAAATTCTCCTATTTCTGTTGACATAAATTAGTGCACATTATCAGCGTATATTCCTTTTTGACTTATAATGTCATTCGTATATAGTGAAAATAGTAGCGGACCCAAAACCGATCCTTTTGGAACTCCAGATACTGTACCAACAGATTAAGATAGTGTGTTATTAACAGTCAGTAATGTAGTATTTTATTAAAAAGAAGACGACCAAAAGTAGCATTGAACTTTCACGTTATGGAGTAAAATGCAGAGATCAACAGAATCAAAGGCCTTGGAAGAGTCCAACAAGATCAGAAAAGTCGCCCGATCGCGGTCAATATTGCGCTTCTCTTCATCAAATATGTGCAATAACGTGGAAAACGTCCCTTTCGGAAACCATATTTACACAAAGATACGAAATCATTATCACAAATGCACTTTTTGATCTGCTTCGTATAACTATCAACTCAGACCCAAATCCAAGGACACTTATTGGCCAGAAATCACTCGATTGCATGCTTCAAAAAATTCAAATGTAGTCGATATGAATTTCACTATGTACAACAAATGTCTCAAAATGTAAGCAGACTTAAAAAAACGAAAACTGATACTGAGACACTTGTACATTGCTTCATATTTTATAGAGTCCACAGCTTAAAGTATATATTTGAGCAAGTAACTCCATGAAAATAGAATTCTTAAGAAGAATAAAGGAGGGAAATTATTAGACATCCAGTAGAAAATGTAATAATTACCATATCGAAGCCGTAATGTATACCATCGATTACTATCCATTACTTTTCGCACGACATAATATATTACATTATATATCGATTCCTAGGGCGAAGGTAATGGCTTATCTATTACTTTAAGTATTACAAAGTAATGTATTATTTCACTTAAGAATGAGTGACCAATATATTCATGTAATATGACGTTTTTAATATCTCATTAATGAGTTAATTTTAGCATTACAAAGAGATACACAAATTCATTCATAAACATCTCATCATAAATCTTTAAACCCCTAGTAGGGAATCGGAGGTTTTCCTTCACACGTTCGTGAATACGATTACTTTCTACTATTTCGTTTTGAGAAAGTAAAATACTATCACTATTGTCGAATTTATTATTGTGTTTCGATATTTTGGTTACTCTGCTCTTGTACTCTTTTGGAAATCTGTTCCCTTTCCATTTCAACAACTGCTTATCATTTCTTTTAAAATTCAACCAAAAGAAAAGATATGAAGTTTCTACCAATTTAACCGTTTCAGGAACAACGTCAGCTGTAGGTACTCAAAAGAATTGCAAAAGAAAAGGGCACCCGAAAACAATAAAATAAAATAAAAACTTATTAAAGCCAGCTTATAATCTGTTCTTCATCACAAAAATTGAACTATCTATGTCCGGAAAAAAGTCATTTGATCGGATCAAACGAAAACCAAGAGTTTCGATGATGGCCTTCGATTGCAATATACCATCAATATTTGCATTGAGACCCTTAAGTAATTATCTTCTTCCCCATTAAACTTAGACCAACCTATCTCCAAATCCTCATTTACAAAACTTTAGCATCAGTTTTAGCTCCTTCTTCGAATTTATTTTTAATTGTCTCAACTTATTCTTACGAATCAAAGGTCATATGAGGCTTAAAGGAACGATATCTATCAAATATTTGGCCAGAAAGTTAGAAACAAGTACAGATATGTAAACGCACCAAGAAAAACGAAAAGTTGTCCTTTTTTGAAGTGGATAGAATCACGCAAGTGCTTTTTAATGTAGAGATGATGCTTGCTGCTCATAGTTTAACTAAGTGTGAAAGAAATTCAACATAGTTTATGACCACGGCCAAAACCCTCAGGCATATAAAGCACAAGCCATGATGTAGGATTTGCACATATGTGAAGAAGTTTTTTATGAACGCTTTTAAGATAGGAATAAAGAGCAAAATAGTCCGAAAATGAGTCATAAAACTATTGCCTCCTATATTAAAGCATTCATAAAAAAACAGTTCTTATATGAGTTGCAACTTCTGCTTCGTAGCTTGTCTTTTATAGTCCCGAGGGTTTTTTCCACACCTCATCGGAATGAATCCATAGGAACGATTCTGTCTTTGTTTTGCCGTCGAAGCCATCGTTCCAAATTACATTAATAATTATGGTAAGTTTCATTAGCAATGTGTTGTTCCCTGTTTCAGCTAGCATCCCCACAGTAGCACTTTTGTGACGCGCTTTTTATCAAAAGTTAATGTGCTCAACACAAGTTGCTCTACAATATGTTCCAACTGCTGTATCTCTTAGACAACCAAATGCGTTCATCATCAATTGATATTCTTAAAGGAACTAATCGAGCCTCTAATTAATAAACCATAATTAATTATTTAATTAATATAATTAAGAACCTATTTAACACATACCCTCCTATACCTATACCTCCTATTTAACTCCATACCCTCTGAGTGCCACCAGAAAGTTCACTCTAATAGAATATAATCTGATTTCCTACATAAACATACCGGTATTCCACAAGGATCCATATTAGGTTCGCTATTATTTTTCATTTATATTAATGATATTTCTCTAGTTTTTCAAAACTATAATTTTCACATATATGCTGACGATTTACAGTTACATATTTTAATGCTTAATAAGAGGTTTTAAAAATCAGATTCTAGAAGTCGCCTTCATATAATATTTTCAAATTTTGCGTCTTGTTTCTAAAAATGACAAGGATAGAGAAAAAAAGACATTCTGTAGTTTCTTTAGAGTTTCCGGCATAGTTCTATATCCGTAACACTAAATTTTTCGCATGCATGCTCGTAAATCAATGACCGATATAGACTCATACTCATACCACCATTGATGGAGATGGCTCACCGGTCGAAAGCGTTGGTATATTTCGCCGGTATTCTCTGTACCTCCCGCACTAGGACTATGAAGAATTCCTGGGTCTCTCATGAACTGATCTTTCAATTCTTCAATCAAAACTTTATATCATGAAATTAAATATTTCAAATTCACTTCAATTCGTTAGCGTCTTTTATTAAAGATTTGAGACTTTTTGGTGTGGTCATGCGATAGGCAAGATTTTATTGAAAGATAAAGACGATTCTAAAACAGTTTTTATTTACTTTTGCAATAGGCCACGAAAGTGTTAAACAACTCTACTATATCTCCTCGCTAAAATGTTAAGCCATATTTGGAACGAAACTGCTGACGTGCGTTTACATGCAGTAAACTTTAATTAATCTAATCTTTTCGATTATAATAAAAGCTCTCAGGATGCCACGTACAACAAACAATTAAATACCAACAGGTGCTAAGTTCCATTCCCGATAACAAGAGTCGATCGATACACCACTGTCGTCAAAAGTATAATTGCCAAAGGCATCAGTCGCATTTCCATAGACTTAGCGAATGTCAACACGAACTCGTTATTTCAATATGATTTCAAGTGGTGTGTAAATACCAGGTCCATTTAATACCAATGCTATCCATAGCTTCGATTGGAAGTGAAGGTGATCTTTAATATTAGCTCTGATAAGATTTAGTAACTCAGGGATAACCGATGTTCTAGAATTGACTAGAATGAGGGAATGCTTTCATTAAAATCATTCAAAAGCAGAATTACATTCGTTTACTAGGAAAATGCTTTTATGTCAGGCGGAAAATATCTTAGGAATTTAAATATTTGCAAAATCAATATTTCAAGCCTGATTAATTTCGTTTTTGTAATTTGAAACCTCACCTTTTCTGTTCTGTGATGATCCTATATTAATGAAATCGCTGAACGCAAATAAATGGAGCTTTAAAGAGAACTAGAGAGTTACACAATAAATAATTATGAGGCTTTTGTACAAAAATTTAATAATATCTTAAGGGGATTGTGAGAACAAGAAGAGTGGATATAATATTTAGGATGGTATAAATTAACGATTCAAGATTACTTCCAATTAATACATTTAATATATTTTGCAGTAATGATATGTACAAAATCGGGTAAAGAAGATATTTTCGATGGAGCTAGGGAGAAAATCCAATTACCGAATTATGAAGTATCAATTATTTCCAAAAATACCAATCCTAAGTTTATGCCACTATATGAGGGATGATCATTTATTAGTGGACCAATTTCGAAGATTTCTATGATGTTCTGAAAGAATCAAATGAAAGGAAAAATTCATAAAGAAAAATAAAGGAAAAAAAGCAAAAAATGAAAAAAAATGTAATGTAAAAATAAAGGAAAGCTATAGAAGAAATAATGAAAAATGTATAAAAAAAGGAATCCTCTCTTAGAATAGAAAAATCTTCCGTGTTTGCCTTCCTTATGTGCCTAAAGGACATTATGCTGTCTCCAAGGATGCCTGACCATTTGAGATCTTAATTGAATATTAGCAGGGATGGCAGCACGAGTCCTGTTTTGTCTGACGGTACCGTTGACGGCGTTGACACTAGACAGATTGGGCGGTACAAGCCTAATACATCTGGTTCTTCTATATCCCCCGTGGATGTGCTCCGGCCATCTCCTCCATCAGGGTATGTAAGTAGTGCTTCGGTGGTCTGTGACGTATCTGTTAATGCGATAAAGCCGGTCCCAGAGACCTGTGACTCTTATGTTGACCACAGTTTAGAGCGAATCCCTGAACCTGTTGAGCCTGTGGTCGTTTCGCTGAGGGTGGCGCGACTGATTAATTCCAGCCGTTCACGCAAATTGGTTTCCTCCTTTAAGTTAACTACGACCCAGGCTGTGTTCGACTTGATTTCCTCACCAAATTTTTAGCCTGATGGTGTTTGTTTGTCCCTCGGAAGAAATCCTCTCGTAAGTTGCGGTCTTCTGAAGGGGTTTTGCGTCCGATAGAGCTGAATAATTAAACTAGGTGCGCTTTCCCTTAATTATTAGAACGTAGCGGGAATGAGAACAGAAGAAACTAAATCTAGAGAAACTAGATTTTAAAATTACAGTTTATGCCTAATTAAGGTAATTTTAACTAAATCAAGTTTATAAATTTTAATTGAAATTTAATTTTATGTCAGTACATCTTCTTATTTAAGAGTTACACTTCCCACTTGAACCAATAGTAATTATTATATAATCAAACACAACAGTCCTATGGCTTCTAAAAACGACATGTCCTTCCATTTCTTTATGTTTATTTCTAAGTCGTGATACTTGCACCAGCAGGTATGGAATATATTTAGATCATCTTGAAGAGAAATACCACCTCTGAGAAATAAAAAATGGATAAAAATTTTTGAATGCTTCAAAGAGAAGCATAATATTATTATTAGCTAAAATAAAAATAATAGGATCAAGATGACTTCCTTGAGGCACTCCTGACATGACTTTAATGTCTCTTGAGCTGTAGTTCTGGAAGAGTATCTGGTAATAGTTTGTCAAAAGTTTTACTGAAATCAATAAAAATGCAGTTGGTTTGTAAATTATCACCAAATCCGGTGATTGCACTTGAAGTGAATTTCATAAGTTAGTAATAGTAGATTTCCCAGATACAATGCTATGTTGATTGACTCAAAGAATATTTTTGCATTGTGCAAGTATGTGCATTATGAATGAATTATTTATCACAGTAACTTTAGTATGTATCCTATTAGGCTATAATGTGAAATACTCCTACTACTTTTCTTATGAATGAAGATAATAAAATAATTTTGCTATAGTTTTGAAAAACATCGAGTATTGAAAGAAGATGATGAGATAAACTATCAAAGCATGAGAAGACGATTTAATTACTGCAGGAGGTATTCTATTAGGGCCTGAGCTAAAATCAAAGTCCAGTTCGTTGGTATGATCAATAAATGGTTAAATGGTTAGATGATTTTAAACGTAACTTTGTCGCTACTCTGCAGTATAATATTAGTTATTATTTCGAAGTAGTATTCAATGGTCACCACAGCAAAAATTTTCTATTGAAGTGATTTCTCTGAAAAATATACATAAAAGGTTCAGTTCAGGCAGTTGCTACAAAGTAAAAGTTATGCACTTCCCCACTGTTCTTGTAATGTGAGAATAACTGAACCACTGTGTGTTATCTGCACTAAAGTAGTCTCATTAGTAGGGCTCACATAAACTTCTATTTATAGTGTTTTATGAATAGTCTGCTTTCTACCTAGAACCTATCAATTTAACCCACTGGGAAATAAATTTGTGTAAATTTTCGAAATAACAACAAAATACACCAAACACTACGGTGAATCTGATTTCCATAAAATCAGCAAAATAAATGGGATTTACAGTATTAAGAATGTCACTCCTTATATTTCAAATGGCAAAATGTATTACAGAGCACCCTTTCCTTCCAATTAAACAAATTATATGTTACACTGAACTAAATTCTGCGCTGTACTGCTCGGTTGGAAGAAGCTTCCTTATTCCTTCCATATTCCTCTCTAATTATTATGCCCAAGAAATCATCACATTTCTGGTAAACAAAAGATTCATTATCCATGCTCGGTTATCCGCTTTACAAGCCAATTACCACTGAATTCAACTGAGTTAATTACAATTAATTTTCATTACAGATTTGTACGAATCGCAAGGGTCGGATTGTATGCAAACAAAGCAAGAATTTCCAAGACCAAAATGTCATTACTGAACCTCTTGTGGGCTGTAATCATTCTACTCTTAACACAGGACGTTGTTTGCTACATCCCACAACGACAAGCTAATCTTCGTGGAGATCCTTTGACAAAAGGTGCAAATATCCCCCAGCACGATATCTCGGACGAGGATGGAGGGAGATCTGTGTATGATCCAGGAGACGGTAAGTTATAATTGACAATGGCAATAAGTACAATATTAACAATCTTCCTAATACATTTTTATCACAAAAGTAATTTAAAGCTTCATATATGATTTTAATATCTCTCTAAAAGTCTATCCAGTGTCCACAGAAGTGGAAAATTCGTTAAAACAGATTTTCTACGTTTTGATTTCACGCTCACGGAAATCGTTACATCTTCCACGTAATAAAATCTAAATTTGCAATGACACTGAAGTAAATAAAGTGCTCCTCATGAGATGATGATAGGACACATCCCCCAGAGGTTAATAACCCCGTTAAACCAGATTTGACAAGAAATCGCTCTAAAGCTAAAGCAACCACTTCGAAAAAGATTGCCATAATCTGCTCATTCGAGTGAAAGAAGACTTCCATTGACTTAGGTTAGAGCATCACCCCACGACTCATAAAATAAATTACGACGTGAAGATTGCCACGGATGACTCTGATGAGGATATGTGTGACTTGTTTGTCATACTCTTGATACACTTAACACGGATGAAGTGTAGGCACTAAATGTAATGGCTCCAGCAAATATTATACCCACTCATCTGCTCCTATTCATGTAGTCTTCCAAGTCCTTAAAGAGCGAAATAAATTGAAAATGAAAGTAACTCCCCATCAGGAACGTAGTTATCGTTCGTTCGAATTCTGCACCGTATTTGTGTGTGTGTGTGTGTGTGTTACTTAACGAATCGCATTTGTACACCAAAAACACAACACTCATTATTTAGAGGAGCAATCGTCATACTTCCAGTCTAGTGGTGTTTATTCTCGTCTGGAATTTATCTGCTTAAAAAAAGACAGCCCCAAAGTGACGTACTGGTTTCGATAGATAAGCATCCTTAAGGAAAGCCAGCAGTTCCTTTGAGACGGTTTGGGTGTCATTGCTCGTTGACTGCCTGTCCATCACTCAAAAGGATGGGGAATGAAATGACGAAGCTCCCTACGTTAGAAGTGCCACCACACGCTGTTAACGAGAAAATTTTTAACTTGGTAAACACTAGTATCGATGATAGACATTTTGGGGAGGAAAACATTTGTTTCACAATCAATTTAAATTTAGTATTGTATATATGTCTAATCTTTGGCATCACTTCCATCACTTTTCACCCCTTCATTTATCATACATCATTACATCGTGGCATTGCTCAGGTGTCTATCCTTGGTCCTCAATTATTTAATTAGTTTTATGTGAAAAAATTAAAATTAGTATCTCTCGGATTATTGGCACCGTTTGACTTCAAGGGTGGGTGATTCAAATATTATTGCGATTAAAAAACAATAAATGAAAGTTTTAAAAGAAATGAAGAGTCTAGCTGCATTGGGTGGTTGTCTAAATTATTAGACTTTGGCACTATAATAGACCATCGTAATGTATTGATTGTGCTGCTGTCTTATTAGAAATAGCGATAACCGAACATGAGGTGCATGTATCGATTATGCAAAGTATTACTATCAAATTTCTTATCAAAGGCAATGTTAAACCCTCGGAAATTTATACCAGAATATACGCCTTGTAATACTGACCTCAATTTATGTGGTATTCTTCTTTTTGGACCCCGGAAGAAGTGTTAGTCAGCCAATATTTTGCAAAAAACCATGCAGTTGACAAGTTAACTCAGTTAATTCTCTTACTTGCAACCAATCTCTAATTGCTGACAAAGCGAACAGTTTGTCTAGGCTGCAAGGTCTTCCTGACAATGTTAATTGCCTTCTTAATAAAAGAATGGACGCATTTCTCAGAGGTATAAACACTCTTAATTCAAATCCAACAAACAATACAGATCAGTCTTAAAAAGCTTTCATCTAAGTTCCATGTGGTGCCCTAAGAAATCTATAGTCCATGATTTTTTTCATGGATCCACTTCTACTTCCGCATATACGTCAAAAAACGTATCAGCCAACTCTCTTTCTACTACGTGAACTTGGCAGGTCTTCGCTCTAAGACAACACACACCTGCTTCGGCTGAGAAAAATTTTGACGCCATTTGATTGACCCAGGTCTCAGTCAGTGGTAGAATTTTGGACGGGGAGCCTTTCTGTCAGAATTACTCAATTTTCCACCGTGATCGGTATGGGACTCCTTTGGACGCTGCGGACGGTGGCGGGATACTTTGCGCTATCTAATATTACGTCCCAAATCACAGGGACACTATTTCCAGCACAGATCTTGGGTTTCTGTGTATTGCATTTTAATGATTAATGAATTCTAGAAATCCTCGTAGACTTCCACTTTGGTATGCTTGGAGAAAATGAGGAGTGTCCATCGTTGAAACTCTACGAAATTAACTCTGAAATATATAAAAATCACCTCAGTGGGAGTAATGTACTCCAATTTAGCCAGGAATTCTATCGATAAATAATCTAAAACAAGGCAGATTTACACTAATCAAATAGGTAGGATTAAAATTCTCATCCTTTCACGATTATTAGTCTACCGGGAAGTAACTTAGAGCGGACAGCAAGAACCTTTTATCAAATCACTTTTACCATCCACATACCTACCTGTTTTTCAAAAATAAACTTGCCAGAGTCTCAAGCAAATAATTCATATTCATTTATGTTTATGCTTGCGTAGGTGATACCATTATCATACCCTGACATTGATAGATGGGATACATTTGTACTTTACTTCAAGAAAAATTCATCTGCATAAAAAGATTATTTCCTGTTATGCCTACCTAGAAAAGCAGACCAAAAATCAAAAAAAAAGAAAACCATCAATCTGTTTGGTCCGGTCCCTTTCTGAATTGCTTATGGATCTGAGGCCATTATCCTCAAACAATCTATCTTAGAGATGAGTTGAGTTATTTACAAAAACGAATACGTTTTGTTTTCTCAAATCATGTTTAATTTGCTTCTTTTATTGTATACAGAATTGCTGAAAACTTTAAATGCAGAAGACGCTAACGACTACATGGACTTCCTGAATGAGTTGGAGTTGAACACGAACAAGATGGATCTCTTGAGAAAATTGGAGGAGGACATTAGAGAAGAACAAGAAATTGTCAGCAAATCAGCTATGTTAATGAAGCTTTTAGAGGTATCTACAAGATTGCAAAAATTTTATCTCTTTTTACTAATTAATATGAAATTTTTCAGGATCCAAATATCGATACTCTGCCAGTGGTATACGTGGAAGAGGCACCAATGGAGGAAACTGAGTTATATCCTGAAGGAATTGAAAAGCGGTCGCGATATTACAGAAGATATCCATGGAAAAGGCACAGCAGCAGAAATAGAGGGTAAATACTTTAATTTTAATAGAAGATAATATGGACATTGTACATTCCCTTCACGTTTACAACGTTTCACTTTCATCTTTTGACGTAATTCCAAAAAAATCTTTCCCAAAGTTTTGTAGTTTCATTTCATGGTAAATAACTTAAAAATATCACATGAGACGTCAGCGTTTATTGAACTGTATGTGAGATGGGACGTTATCATGGTGAAGAATTATGTAACTTCGTGTGTATTTTCTCTTGAGTTACTTTACATGGGCATTCATTTTTCATCAGTAATTCATTGCGTAATTTTTCTGCAGCATATCTCTACCCAAGTTTGTTACAAAATCATGAAAATTTATTCAAATTCTGTTATTGTTGTGGATATATTTTTGGTAGACATTAGCAGGGCTCCTAACATAGGGCTTAGGAATTATAGGGTGCGGCCTTAAATGTTGGCATTCAAAATTTCAGGATTGCAGTCGACACTAATGAGGTAGAGAGATCGGGAGTTCAAAACAGTCTGATTTTAACAAAACGTAGTAGCCGTTAGGCAGCGATCAGCAATGACTCATTTAAAATGACTCTTTACAGATTTGATACCAGCTTCCCACAAACCGTCAATATAGGGAGAAGCTACAGAAATGAAGTCCAATTGAGTCCCATGCATAAACAATATTCGTTCTCATTATATACAAGCCAAAAGTTGATTGGTTACTCTTGTTCAATACATCGATATATAAACCAAGGGCGACGTTTTCGGTAGGACTGTAGGATGCTTTTAATTATAGAACAAAGTGGAGTGATTTAAATGACCACCAATGCGATGAGTATGGTTTATGGCCTTACTATTTTTATGAACCGGTCGATTAAATGATATCTGAGCAATTTATGTAAACTTGAACTTAACCCTCATCACCAAAGCCATCCAAAAAGGAGTACATTTTCTCTTTTGCCAGATTGGCTTTCGAAGTGAGTAAATCTCAATCAAAGTTGAAATTTTATTTTTATAAATTTTTCTTGCCTTGCATATCTTTACCCATCTATCTGATATAATATCGTAAAATCAAATTAACTCGTAAATAATAACATAAGAATAAAAATCATTGAAATATATTTCCGTGATACATGTAAGACCCTTTCTTACAAAAGTGCTAAAGCCCTCATAAGAAAGGAACATTTAAATTAAAGTTCTTTCAATATTTTCCTGTTGGACCACATCTGAAAGGATGTTATCCTTCAATCCACACACCTTTATTGTGGAAATCTTTAAGAACCCAAAATTGAACATTTACCTTTCAGCATAAGATTTTTTTTGGCCAGCGAAAATCACTGAAATCGAGCCCACAAAGGTTTACGGGGAAACAAATTTGCCTAAAAGGTCTTATACATCCCTACACATACATCCATACCTAGTTAAAATTTTATTTATTTAATGGTTGCCATTTCAATTCGGAAAGACACAGGTAAAAATTAAATTACCGAAGGTGCAAAAAGCGCTTTTCCTAATTGAAAGTGACTGTGCTGCACGCGTTGAACATACTGCACAAGATGGAATCTCCTGTGCTAATTTGTAGCTTTAAATTTTAATGATTGCGTGTCGGGGTGGGAAAAATAATTCGAAACAAATAAATGAAATAAATTTTCTTTTTTTTCCAGAACCTATGAACCTGAAGCCCGATACCTGTGTGTACCCAGCAAAGAAGATGTCTTCAAATTGCTAATCGGAATACACGAAAATCGGAAGGGGAATCACCACAAAACAGTCAATTTCTGCAACAGAAAACGTCCCGCCAAGGCAATCTTTACAAACATTCGATTTTTGGGTTAAAGACCTTCAAGTCAGTCAGTCAATTATGTAGTATTTGTTTTTTCAACACTGTCCAGCCTAAACGTTTAAAGGAAATATAAGATGCAAATGAAGCAATTTTTTATTATTTTAGTTCCCCCGTCTAATCGCAAGATGTTTTGTTGTTAGACCATGTCATCTTTGGTCTTCTAAGACAATTAGATAAATTTTTAAACAAGTCAATGCAAAACGATCAATGTGCCAAATTCAAATTGTGGATAAAGTTAACCAAAAATGTGTCTATGAACTTCTACGTTTTCACATTTTATTTCTATTCGTGCACGCATATATACATACACAGATATTACGGAATAGAGTAAATTTTTCAATCACTTTCTATATATATATATGTATATGTGTGTCTGTATGTATTGTAAATAATATGTTTTACGACCATATCACATATAACGTGTGAATTACATTAAGATAACTATACAATTTCAGTAAATAAATTATTAACGATATTAGAATCATGTATACAAGTTTGATTTTTATTTCCCAGTATCCTGTGTAAAGTGTGGTAGTACCAATAATTTTCCTGGCAAATTTTTTCGTACTCTGTCTTCTAAAAGTATGGAAGAATAATATTGATTGATCAGTGCAACCAAATAAACAGAAGTCAAATTAATATAGGAAAGAGTATGTGGTAAGCAAGGGGAAAAAGGGAGCCAGGAAATTTTCGGATAATGGGAGTATCAATTTAAAATCCCGGTTCATTTTTTTGGCTCAAAATTTTACAATGATGATTCAGAACTTTAGAATTTAAGGAATAAATTACGACCTCCTCTGATCCCTTACTCGTCCCTTTCTCCACGTTTTCTACACTTCTTTTGCTTTTCAAGCCCTCTATCAATCTCTACGCAATACCACAATACAATACATACTAAAAATACACCTCCTCTCCTCTCCTCGGAACCATCGTTAGACATTACTTCGGGGTAGTGGCCCTTGTTTGGGCTGTCCGAGACCTCCCAGTCCATCGCCGGGCAAAGCTCCACCCTAAGAGGGGCGCCATCCCTCCGCTCCTCTCGAGAACACAAAGCCAGCGCCCTTCCTCCACCCCGCCGTCCGCCGCGGATAGCGGGCACCGCATCTCTCCCCCATTGGGCCTCCAAACATTTGTCAGGTTAAAATTTCTCAATCTCCTCTCTCATAATTTCCTTCCGCCTAAGTTGTGCTGTGTGCATCATAGGGTGTTGTCCCCTGAACTTAGGCAGGCAATACATTAAAAAAACATCCAACCGCGATGCTCGTATTTTCAGTGAATTGCTATAAAGCCATTATCAAAACGTTGCCTGTAGGGTATCACTGCTCCAACAGCCACACAAAGGCAAAAAATTGTGGCACGGAGCTCAAAAAATCTCAAAGATTGAAGGAACTGTGAGTGAAGCTCATAATCAGCTTAACACGATGCTCAGGACTTGTAAATTGTTAGAACCTTAAACCTCAGCACCCTTCGATGATGTCGAAGCCATTCTTTCAAATCCTCTTCGTCGGTGAATTTAACTCTTTGCATTTCGCTGGATAAAGATTTGGTGATTTGATGGCACGAAATCTGGATAGTGGGGCAGATTCAGAAAAACACCTCACTGGAGCTTTTGAAGGGTAGTTTTGATCAAAGAATAAATAATACTGTTAACGAAACGACACAAAGCAGTAGAAGATGCTACCATTTAAAAAAATTACCTGCCCCTTATTCCAAGCAAATGGAAAAAAATAAAATTTATACCAGTTGATGAAATATCTCGATTCTAAGAAACTAATTCAGGAATTCCAGTATTGCTTTCGTGCAAGGTATCCCCTACTGGTGACTTGATGACGTTAGTTACTGAGCGTTGACATCATTGTCTCCGTAACTTTAACGAGTCAGGCATAGTTGCGCTTGATACCTCGATGATCTTCAACAGAGTGAGTGTTAAACTTTCAGCGTTCTTCTTCCTTCCTAGATTAGAAGTTCCGTTTCTGATCATTCCATTCATGTTGTACTGGACCATGGTATTCCCAATGCTTATAATATCAATGCCAACGTGCCGCAGGAATCTGTATTGTCCCCCACTCTTTTTTCACTTTTCATTAATGATCTCCTATGTTTTACCTTTAACCCAATCTCCATTTTCGCCGACCACAGTGCCCTTGATTTCGTGTACTCATTTAAATTATTTGCTCATTCCCGTTGAAATTCTATTCTTAAAAATTCAGGACTCATAATTGCATCACTCAACAATGACATCAAAAAAATTCTCGCCAGCAACAGGACGAATTGCATCGAGTTTAATGTATCCAAAATCCCAAACTGTCTCATTTCCCTTCAAAGAACCCCAAACCTTCCTCCACTTATCTTCGTTAATGGAGTGAACATTCTAAACTCTACTAATTTGAATATCTTAGGGGTTCGGGTATCAAACATTTAAGCTCATTCTTGACGAGACGAATACCTCTAATTCGATTCTCTGAAGCACCCGCGCGATTTTACTTGTCTTACGCTCTTTTAACACTATTTTAATTGACATTGTACCAATAAAATCTCTGGTTTAATTCGTTATAGATCAAACACCACGCACGATATCTATGCAACGAGCAGTCTTCATCCCTTTGTCTTCGAGACAAAACCTAGCAGAATAGTGAAATTTTGAGATTTGGTTGTACTATAAAAGAAGAAAACAATGGTAAATACTTTATTTACGGATTATCTCTCTTCAGATTAACTATTAACGTACTAATCTGCGTGGGCCGTACTGTTAATTGTCCAAAGTTTCCATAAAACTAAGCCGAAAATTCAGTACTGATCCCCACTAACGAACATCATCTAAAAGTGTGCTACGCTAACTGTCGCTAAAGGATTTCTATAAGATCATTCCAACCCGACAATACAACACTGATTTCTACTGTGCTATTGTGAAAATGGTATACTGACTCCCGAAAATTGTTATTGTTCAAGGTTTCCAACTAACGCGCTAGACAGTACCACCCTGTGTGCGGTAAGTCTTTCGGATTGTTGTCGAGAGCTTTTCTAAATTCACCTCAATCTAGACGTAACAAACATGAGAAGATTGATGCCTAAAAGCGAAACATAATCCGAAATAGTTAACACGTCAATAACAATAATAAAAGTGCAAAAGAAGGATTACGTTTATATTATGTCACCATTTTTCCTGAACATTAAGCTTTTTAAATCCCTTCCAATACCTCGAATTTCTCTACGGTAGCATTATTTTTATATCATTGAATTCACCTTGTCGTATAGCTTAAATGTAGCATTAAACGACTATGTTGGATTTGTATTCAATCTCCAAACGCCCACAGGCGATTTATGACTGTCCTCTAATTACTCTGGTGAAATGAAATTTGGGTTTTAGAAGGCAAATTAACTGGTGTAGGTTACCAGATTATTCCTTGATTACGTGACCCCACTTCTTATTAGATATAAATTCTGTTGAATAGTTAACCATTCAAAAATATCCCTACCTACCACCAACACAGTATGAAAATAGCGACTTTTTTCACTAGCTTTACATCGTGTTTCAAGAATCTTCAAGTTCAAATCATCCATTCAAAAGGTCAACACGATTTCGGACTAGTCACTCTTCAATTCTTTCCCAAATTCAAATATTCCTGGAATAGAACTTTTTTTCCTTCGATATATATATATAAAAATATTTCAAATTAATTTGTACCTCAGAAACTTTCACGACCCAACTTCAAAGATAGCGGGCAAAAGTCTAATTAACTTTCGCGTCAGTAATTAAGATTTATCTTCCTCTTGGAAAATACCTTTAAAATCCCAAGGAACTTTAAATCAGTTTACTTTGCAGAAAATGTGCATTATTTACGTATTTTAATAACCGACGATCTGGATGTGGGTTGAATTTCTAGTGATTTGTGTACCAAAGGAGTGCACAGGAACATTGGCATGGAAAGATACTTGGGGCATGGGAATTTTCTTAAAAGGACGAGAGTCAATTTTATCTCTGTTTCCATGTAAAAGGGAAATTGCAGGTCGCAGCCAGCCTTCACTGTGGCTTTTGCTGGTGGTTGCAAATGTTCAGGATTTTAATAAAAGAAGTTCTTTGGGTAAATGAGCTGTAAATATATTGACGCAAGATTAATAGCCAAGGGGTGGGTAAATACTTAAAGTGTGGGTGATGAACACCCCTATGGCTTTTCCATTTATCTTATTATGCGAGGACTATGCTGACCAAATGTTATTGCTTTTCATAAACACACATTTGCTGGAAGTCATTGCCGTTGAAAATGTAATTCGATAAAATTATTCCGCTTTAAATTTATTTATGTGCAATATTTTGGGTAATTTGCATAAATTAAGGCCAGTCATTAAAATGCCCCTTACATGTACACAAAGATTATTATTTTAGATGAAAACAAGACAAGAATTTGCTAATTTTGTTGTATAAACAACATTTGCATTTGCAGGAGGACAAGCCAGAAATAGTTACTCATTGTAGTGAATCAGATATAAGCTCCACTCTAAAATTTAAGGATTGAGTAAGGTTAATTTATGCCACCTTATTTTATTGCATCCTTCATAGAGTGTTGTTCTCGTTTCCCTGATCGATAAAGGTTGGATGATTGCGTACTTAGAGATGTTTTCTGGATATTTTAATACTAGTCGACCGAACATTGTTGTGCTGTAATAGTGAGGAGACGCTCTACGTATATTATTACTTTTTGTTCTAATTTCTAAGAACTTTTTCGAGAACCATTGTCGGAAATATTTTCTAATACCAAACATACAAAATTCTTCACTGTTAAAGTAGGTTCATTTTATTAATTCCATTGCACCCAACTAACACACTTACACGAATTTGAAAAGTAGAATAGTGTATATACCTTCCTGTTTGCAAAAACTGCAAACAGGAAGGTATAGTGTCCACTTTGGGAAAATTTCTATTCAAAACACCCATGCAACCAGAGTTTCTTTTCAATAAGAGCAGAGCGTGAGCTAACTCAATTGTGCAACTGCTAGAGATTCTAATCGAAGAACACTTTCCCAAATGCTTCATTGTTGCGTCAGATAGAATCCCTCAATCCAGAACTCAATATAGCTAGGACACCATGAATTTTATAACATCCGACAAAATAAAATCGGCCATGAACTCTTTCAAGCCATTTAAGTCGCTAGATAAGGATGGCATTTACCCTGCACTTCTACAGCTGTCTGATGACTTACTTGTTCATAGATATATTCAGGGTGTGTCTCCTTTAGTCTTTATACCTAAATTTGACCTCTTCTCTGTTAAAGATATTGAAAAATATCCGAGAGTGTGAGATGAGGTGCCCGAATCCTTTCACTTTCGCAACCGCAGTATGTGTACTGGAAGGAATGATGAAAGAATAGAACCACTTGCTATGCGGACGAATCTGGATCTGGATCCTCTGACAGTCAGATCAGTAATCTGATAGAAATTCAACTAGTATACGCTGGGTGGGTTCTAAGACTGTATCTTAATAGGTTTTTGGGTGCAAATGGACTCGCTGGCCCACAAATCAATTATTGAATTGTTCCGACGTTGATCCTTGCTTCTGACACAGACAACGATAGTCTACCGGAGGTTATGATGTTCTCAGAGTTTAAACTATATAACGTTTGAGTTGGCTTTCTTTGCGAGAATCAAGGAGTGCAAATGAGACTGCTCATTGAAAAGTACATCACGATCTTCCGGACGATGTTAAGGCGCTGAAGTTCTGAATCTGCATTTTACTGGGCTGAAAATTGCAATCCCAATGCCAGACATCCTTCGTTACCTCGAGGGTTTGTTGATTTATTTGGAGGCAACCTGTAAACCAATTGAACTTTTTTTTATCAATAATAATAATAATGTCAAGATTTTTTTCCCAAAGTTTCATTATGATATCTTTAATATAACAAAAGTTACACATTTTTGATAGCTAACTCGTTGTTTTGGCTAACTCGTTGTTTTCAAATTTAAGGCAATTTATTTTAAGAAAATTTATACGGGTATTCCAAATGCCTAAAAAAAGACCAGCTTAAAGATATTACTCATCCCGAAATCTTCGTCAAGAAGAAATTGTCTTCGGAAAAGAACCAGTAAAACTCCACACCACACCATCATCTCTTAACCCAGGATAATTTAAGTAAAAAACATTTGAATGAACATTTTTCTGTGTTGGTGCAATTTTATATGGAAATTTTTGCCAACAAAATTAAAGCTGGAGGTTTTCTTTACTCCTCCTAAGAATATATAGAAAGTTTACTGGCCCAGGTTTTCATAAGAATATTCTTGTTCTTGAAGTACGTAATGAAATTATAAAAAGATAATGACACCCACAATCCCTATGATAAGCTATTCGTTTTTAATTTGATTGATCGTTCCCAAGATACTCTAGACTTTCTAGGTAAAACCTCTCTTCTTCTCCACACTTTAATGGAACTTAATGAATTTTTTAGACGACATTCCCACGGTTAAGATAAAAAAAATATGAAAAGTTAAAAAGTAGTCAGTTATGAGTGTATATCAATTCGTCCACATTAGAGAGCAATGAAACTAGAGAAACCTCAAAGGCTGGCTTATTTGAAAATTACTGAAGTTATATACAACACTCTCCATATAGCTTTCCTATAGCTTTAAAGGAACAGCTCTTACTAGCCCACTCAGATTGAAGTGAGATGGAGTTTGGGAGCGCGAATGGGCACCTAACAGTCCACACGGACTACAGTGAGTATTTTTAGGAGTATCTAAAATAAAAAGAATTGTAACCTTTCAAACTTATTTTTACATAAACCTTAGCATAAATTTTCGGTGAGTTGATGATGGAGAAATCAGTTCAAAAGGTTTGTTAAAACATAAAAGTAATTCCCATAGCCGTATACGTGAAGGGGCTACTTATGATAATCACCAATGCACAAATAAATATTGTTCCAACTTCGTATTTACGTGTAATAAAACATGATAAGTAAATAGTATTTTTGCTATGGTAGAACAAGA
>QYTT01088115.1:2797-47752 GCA_006980735.1 Dasypogon diadema | reverse complement strand
CGCCAATACACCACTCTTGCTCCAACAGAATTGAACATATTTTTAAAGCCGTTTTAGGTAAATGTGTAGAATATCTCCAATGGACTGACTTATAGAGAAGGAAAGGCTGTTACCAAAAGGTCATTAAGTTACCATTAAAATATTGTGGAAAGTCTAGATGTATAGTGGCTAGTGGCCCAAATAAAAATATGACAGCATTGTCTTTTTGTTAATGCGATCTGAAGTAGGGCTTCGGCTCTTACAGTTATTTCCAATTGAGAATTACAGAACAGAACTTTACATTGTATCTGGACGAAAATAAATCTACCTATTTCTCTACAATCTTCACTGAGCACTTTCAGTCATAACTTTGATATGAAAAGATGACTTACAATAAGAACTCCATTGTTGTCTAGCAGCGAATTCTAACTGCTCACCAGCAACTTTTACAGAATTTATATGCGAAGCCTTATAAGGTTGATTTACAGAGTGCTTTAAAACTAAAATTAAAAACTAAACTCGCTTTTTAATCAAAATTAAAATGTCAAACCAGAGCACTCCGAACTTTCAGGTTCAGATTTCGAGAAAATAACCACAAGGAAATGCACTAACACCACTCCTTCTCCCGTGTTCGTATTTTCTATTGAAATTGACAGCAATTCTAAACATATTTCAAATATCTTTCCAAATGCATAATATTTTCAATATTGGGAGGAAATTTAGACTGAACGGTAACAATATAATTCGTAATTTGGTTTTAATGCTTATTTATTTTAATTTTTAATGTAATGTTTGCTTTGTTTTCTGATTAAGAGATGGCAGCTTATGCGAATGATGAGGAACTTTTTTCAGACCGCTGTAATTACATTTTACCGCCACCTCCTTCTGATGTTGACATTTTGCGTATTTGGATGCCGCACGTGGTGTATGGACATTTTCCTAATATTTGCGCGTCTGCGAAGTGAATAAATTTAAAAAAACGAGATGGTAAGTTTTATTTGGCGGATGCTATTCATATTTATTACTGCCAAGCGGTGCAATACAATATCTAAATATAACCTAAATTGCAGCCTCGTTTGTACGTTTTATATGAGCATGCTGCAGGCTTCGCTCTATTTACTATATCAGAGTTTGAGGAAGTTTCCATGTTCCTGCCGCAAGTGGAGTCATCGGTGACGGACATAAGCAAATTTAACTCGATTGTAAAGCTATCAGCTTTTTCGCCCTTTAAGACTGCTGTGGCTGCCTTGGAGAACACGAATGCAATCTCGGAGGGAATTGTTCCCCAGGATTTGGCAGTGTTTTTGGACCAGTTCTTCTCGAAACTTAAAAAGAAAAAGTGTACTTTAGGTGTTGCAGATGCAAAACTTGGAGCAGCAATAACTGAAGCAATTGATGTACAATGTACGCATATTGGCGCAGTGCCGGAGATATTAAGAGGGATTCGCCTACACTTCCACCGCTTGGTTAAAGGTAATTATTCACTAAATATTTACTTTATATACTAAATAGTATGCATTCAAGTCTAGTCGCGTTGCTTTATGTGAGTTGATAATAAGATTATTCTTTGAAGGGTATCTTTGTAGTACCATTCTGTGGAAATTTATTAATCTCATGTAAAGACATTCTTCCTATTTGTTTTCGGTGTTCTCTTTAAGCTTTTGGGTACCGAAGGGTAACCTCATGTCATGCAATGGTCCTTAGACCCGTAACGTATGCTGTGCAGAATGTGCTGGGCTATGTTTTTCTAATACCCACGTTTAAATGGTTTGCCATACGCTGCCGATAAGCTGCACGGGATGAATATACACTTATTTTAATAGCGAAGCAAATCTTAGGCAGCGTAGCATAGCTTCAGTTGTGTGTAATAATAGCTGTACTGACAACTTTGTATAGTTGCTTTTTCTGGTAATATAACAAATACACGGTAAGCACAGCTCTCAAGGGTCAGTCACTCTTCGCATTGTACAAGGATCGATTCGTTAAATAACAATTTTAGTGCTGATTGTCAACCCTCAGAAGCGCAATGCATTTGTTCAAGTTTTTACTATAAAACTAGCAAAAGCAGTTACTTTAATTTTATTCATATGGCAGCTCCATGTTTCTAGTGTTAATTTTATGGCCCATCGATTAAATGAACAAATTAGCAATTATCACAAAATCACTCTATTATTTGCCAATTTCCAACAACAAAAAGAGCCAAAATCGAAATATAACGAATTGAGGATGTTTCAATAAAAATGAACCTGCTCACAATGGGGTGAAATCTCCGCGCTTCTGCGCAGAAATCCGGGTACGAAATAATTGCGGCTCGGGAAATCGTGCACTACCACATGTTTGATTGGTTAATTTAATAGCGTTTTCGTTTCATCGTTGATTTAACATTTGTGATGTATTTTCCGCATGGTACCGCACTGAAAATGGTCTTTTTTCTGCGACGCTACGAAAAATATGTCACTAGTGCGCCACCGAAGATGAAACGAAATCATCCCTCTGAAGGAGTTTATAAAAAAGTTTATATAGTCTCAGTACCAAATTTCAAGTGTAACTCAAAGTGTTTTCAAGTTATTGCATGGGGAGGCAGACGGAAAGTTATCAATCTATTTCCTTTTGTTTCTCAATTATATAGTGTTGTCCAAGAGTTAACGTATGATGCTTTCTACAAGTGCTTTCCTCATTTTTCAAGCACATAGCCGAAGAATAAAACATCGACTTATTTCACAGAGCTACATTTTTATCAAAATGTGTTCTGTAAAAAGGAAACTTTTGAACATTTCCGAAAAGAAATCTTTATAACAAAAGAAAATCCTATCAGGAAATTAACTGTTCAAGGAGTTATAGAAAGTTTCAAGGAACAAGAAAAACTACATACCAAGTTAAGGACTGGTTGGCCACGAAAATTAACAAGCAGGCAGGAGAGATATATTCTAATTTTGGTGTAGAAAATCCTAGTATGAAATCGAAGCCCATTGCTCGACAAGTACATGAACATTTTAACAAAAAAAACCCATCGTGTAACAGTATGTAGAGCCTTACATAGAGCTCTGGATATCGATATCAACCCCATAGAACAAAAAAAGTGGAAAAAAATTCATTCTAAATCCGACTTGGTGTAAGTAATTTGCTCAGAGTGGAGCTAAAAAGCAGCAGATATGACTGGAAATTTGATATCATCAATACTAAGACGTATCTAAGTTATAATAAGATCAAAAGGATACCCACAAAATATGAATAAATACTTTTAACTGGTGTAACTTTGTCGTACGTTAAGTTTTGCGTCAGAGATTTTTAGTTGTTTTTTGATTTTTGTTTCTAAAATTATTTACTGAATTATAATTTATTCGTTTGAGGCTGTTACCTAAGTAGTTGTACCGTAAAATAAATAGTTACTTTATTCATTGCATATGTCAACTAGGGTATAAAAATAAAACAGAATCATGAGCGTGTGTCCAAAATTTAATCAATGACTCGGGTGCCCATGTGATTTGTACGTGAGTATTTCCAGAGGGCACGCTCGTAAGTAACCCATGAGTATGTGTTTGCGAACTCCGATGCTTTCTGCAATATTTACTCGTGTAAAAGGGAACTTAGCCTTGTTCATTTTCCACAGCACGAAATTTATTTTGCGTTGCAAAAAACATCCATCACACACAAGGAAATACCCGAAATTTTTCATTTTCCAACTGAGTTAAAGTTTATTAACGTGTCTCTAATTTATATTTACAGGTTTTACGGATAAGAGTGCAGGAGTTGCTCAGTTGGGCTTGGGGCACAGCTATTCCCGCGCTAAGGTGAAGTTTAATGTAAATCGATCAGATAACATGATAATTCAGTCAATAGCACTCCTCGATCAACTTGACAAAGACATCAATACATTTTGTATGAGAATTCGCGAATGGTATTCATATCATTTTCCAGAGTTGGTGAAAATTGTCCCAGAAAATCATCTGTATGCAAAAGTTGCCCAGTTCATAAAAGATAGAAAAACATTAACGCAGGAAAAGTTAGAAGAACTTGAGCAGATTGTCATGGATTCTTCGAAGGCTCAAGCTATAATTGATGCGGCTAAATCATCCATGGGAATGGATATTTCAGTTGTGGATTTGATCAATATAGAAATGTTTGCTGGGCGAGTGGTAAATTTGACCAATTACAGAAAACAGCTTTCAGAATATTTGCACAGTAAAATGGGTAATGTGGCACCGAATTTACAGTCTTTGATTGGTGATCAAGTTGGTGCACGACTAATATCACATGCAGGAAGTTTGACGAACTTAGCAAAACATCCAGCTTCAACAGTACAAATCTTAGGTGCAGAAAAAGCTCTATTCAGGGCACTTAAAACAAGGAGCAATACACCCAAATATGGTTTACTGTATCATTCCTCATTTATTGGTCGAGCAGGGATTAAAAATAAAGGTCGCATTTCTCGCTTTCTGGCAAACAAATGTTCAATGGCTTCTAGATTGGACTGTTTCTTAGAAAATCCAACAAATGTTTTTGGTGAGTTTCTAAAGCAGCAAGTCGAAGATAGACTCAAATTTTATGAATGTGGCGAACTGCCACGAAAGAACATTGATGTTATGAAAGAAGCGATGGAGGTAGCAGCAACCAAGGAGACTGATAATAATGAGTTGAAAAAGAAGAAGAAGAAAAAGAAGAGGAAGCTCACCGAGTCTGGGGATATGAACAGCAACGAAAATAACATTGATAATGAAGAAACTGGAGAGCCGAAAAAGAAGAAAAAGAAAAAGGAAATAGCAGATGAAAGTAGTATTTTAGAGACTACGCAAGAAGTGGCTATTGAAAATGGAGAATCGAAAAAGAAGAAAAAGAAAAAAATGTTGGATATGGAAGACACAACTAATGCGGAAAGCGTTCTAGAAATTACACAAGAAATGACTAATGACGGAATTGTAAAAAAGAAGAAAAAGAAGAAGAATAAAGATATGGAAAATCAGTAGGTCCCTAGATATTAAGTATATTAATCCCACTTTATGTCTTTGTTATGTAAAACAAATTCTGAGGAATATTAAAATATTTCAATAAAACAAAATTGGGTATTTATTGCAAGCACATCTGGACATCTATAAAGTGTATAAAAAAAACTTTCGAACCCTACTTCGAAATTTGAAAATGAAATGAGTTTTCAGTTGAGATTAGGACAAGCACATAATGGAGCGGGCTGGAGACACGCCAAGCTCTAAAAGAGTTAGTAATGACATCTCCAGCACAACTTCCATTAAATATAATACGTTGTAAATGAAACTTTCGAACCCAGCGTTGAACAGGGGCCCTATTTCTGAATACGAATTCAGACAATCAATGTACGAAAGGAAAGGTTGGTGGTATTTCTGAATACGTTCGGACAATTATTTCAGTGCTGCCACAAAAAAGGGAAATACGAGATTTTGCGATTACTTTGTGTGATTTCCAAGTGACTTTGAAAGTGATTTTCTCGATATGGATTCTGTGGAATTCTTTTTTTCAAACAACAGTGAAGACGAAATATGTGTGCTAGGCATTAATATAGAAAATTGCGACATAGCTCAAACACATTCGAACTTCACACGAAAGGTAAATTGAAAATATTAGGCTAAATTGAAAACGTTAAATTCCTTATTTTTTCGTAGATTTATAAAGCTCTTTCGCCTATTAAATGCAGTTCGTTATCTGTTAAAAGAATTATAGGACGAACTAAACTCTACATCCCGTTCATGCGCAATTCCAAATATATTAAAACTAAGTTCATACTGTTATGTGGTTGTGTTCAACCTAAAAGATATAGAAATTATTTCACGTCAAAAATGTATAATAAATAAAGCAGCACTTACATTTTTTTACTCCTTTTCACGTGCAATCCGACAAAGAAATGTCATCGAATGAAAATGTTTACGAAAGTGCACGAATTCCTTATTATCAACTGCTAAAAAACGTATTTGCATTTAGGGATATTTTCAAATTCGTATTCATAAATTGAATATTCTAAATACAATTACGGACGTGACAAAAATGGAAGTACTTTTCAGGTCGTCTAGCTAGATTTTAAACTCTGCAAGCTGCATAGGTCTAAAAGTTTTTTTTTTCATTTTTTACTTGTCTAAATAAAAAAAACTCCAGTACTTATAAATGTGGAAAGCAAACGTCAATATATGCAACTACAAATTTTCAGGAAATTAAGGAAATTTCCAAAAAATCCTAATTTAAAGTTAGAGCAGGCTAATTACGTTGAATTTTGTATTTAACTTCCCATTTAGAAGTTATTGTAATGGGTGTGATTTTTTGAATTGAAAATTTCGTACGTTCGTGAACTTGCTTTCGTCTCGCATATCTCGAGAACAAAAAATGATATCGACTCCGGATCAATTTCATTCAATGCATAATTGCAAAATGAACACCTGATAAGGTTTGCAAAAAATTTGAATTGGCGATTTTTTTTATAACAATTAAACTTTCAAAAGCAAGACAAAGTGGTCAAATGCGAAGTTGGCAGTGTGGATAGACCAATTGCACCAAGTTTATTAAAATAATTATTTTTCTTTACTTTCTAATTACAGATAGATTTTCAAATGTTTGGTAAATTTCTATATACAAAGGGTCTATTTCTTTGACTTAGTAATGATAGCAAGCTTTATATGTTCTTCATCAAAAAATGCACAACGGTGACAAGGGATCCGGAACGTTTTCCGTTCCAACGGAAATAATGATACAGGTGATAATTTATCGTTACTCAACAAAGTGTCGAAACACTTTGGCTTTGTTAATAATGTAGAGTTTTAATTGTATTAGAGAAGGTTTACAAATTGATGCAATTTATACTAATTTTCGAAAGCATTCAACAAAGATGCTATCAACTTTCACTCAGTGATTGGAAGCAATTTGTTAGAATTGACAAAAATCTTTTTTAAAGAAATTATTATCTCTTCTGGTATACCTCAAGGCAGCCATCTTTGTCCTCTTCTTTTCATAAAATTTTAAATTTTACTCAATTATTGTAAATATTTCTATGTTTAATTTGAATTTATTATTATTAATTTGAAATATTCCTGACCCTGTCTATTTACTACCGACTAATCAAAAATCGAACAAAAACAAATAGAAAGGAAAAAAAATTGGCTCCATAAGGGTTCAAAAACTAAAGGAGATTGATTCGAAAGAAAGTTTCTATTTAACAATTACTACAAGTTTATTTATTATTGACATCAAGTCCCACTGAAATAGTTTTGCACTAGTTGCAAATATTTTCTACACTATATTAATTTATTGAATTACTGAATTTTACAAATAAGGCACAGTTCTTATAAAAAATACTTTGATTTCTTACTTAATTCTATATAAAACCACATAATTAGTTTTACACATTTACTCCATACAAATGTTATTTACCAGTTTATTTTCGAATACTATACTACTACAATCTTTATAGATTTTGATAGGATTTCGAATCAGTTTTATACACATCCCATTATAACTCTAGCCCTTTCAGACTCAGTGTCCATGCCAATGGACATGGAAAAGACACCGTTCTTAAAGGTCGAATATTAGTTTTGCCTATTGTTGGACATCACAAGAACTAATTTCAGTACGTCCTGCATTTGTTTTAGATGTCAAATTTTATTAAAAGTGGGCTAATTAGTTATATTTTCATGATACACGGCATCTAGTCCGGTAATTCTTGCAAAAGCAATTCCAATGAATTTTGTCTTCTGCAAAAATTTATTGTTTTTCATTCATATTCAACGCGCACAAAAAATTTAGGTCTGAAAAGGCTACAAGTCTTTTTTAAAGAATTGAAAATAGAAAAAGAATCATGAAGATAAATACTTCCTAAGATATTTTAGCACATTGTAAAAGCATTGTCAATTTATTGAATGTATGTAAATCTAATTATCAGAAAAGTTTAAAACGTAGAAATAATGTAGTTATTCAATAATGCGTTATGAAAATTTTGTATATTGATTGACTCTCTTCAAGATAATTCTAATTAGTAACTGGAAAATTCGGACATAATGTTTAGTGGAAAGTGTTCATAATTAATAAATGAGCAGCTGTATTTAAATGGACAGTTTTCGTATACTTCAGCCATAATAAATACTAAAGCATCAATTAGTAAGAAATTCTAGACTGATATTGTTCCTATCATTTTTGTGCTTGCGAATATTCCAGATAGACTTGAATTGAGTCATGCTCGTTCTTGTGAGCAGAAACATTCATTTAGTGTTCCACAATAAAAATAAATATAGTTGTGTCAAGATATTTGAAGTCACAAGTTTTGAGAGAGTCTAGTCCAGTTCCTAATAGAAATGGTAGCAAAGCTGCATGTCTTTGCTCGAAGAATGGGACTTCAAATCAATGAACAGAAACAAAATACCTGATGACTTCTTACAGACATAAACTGGGGTGTTCTTCAAAATATCTCGGGAAGCATCTCAAATCTACCAATAATACATTTACCACACAAGGTAACAAACTGAACTTTCGCTTCAGCGAGGTGGCCATTAAGATCACGCTTCCTTTCGAGTAAATAGAAGGAAAACACATACCAAGTGATAATGAAACCTGTAGCAACAAACAACATATGCATAATAAGAAACCTAACTTCTAACAATCTAATCAAAACTTTTCGTTGACCTTGAAGGTTAATATTTGCTTTTGCTAATTTCTCTACATAAGAAGGAAAAAGTAAGGAAATATATTTATTTGTCTCACTTTTTGGGGTATTATCTTTCATATGAATTATTCTTGGGAGTGAATATTCTTGTAGTAAGTGTTCGTTGCCTGTAGTAACAAATGAATTCTAACGAAATAAAAAAGGAGGGTGAGCCCTAGGTATATTTGAGCGAGTAGTACTACCATCTATTTATGGTGCAGCGCGACACAGAGATAGAATATCGGAATAACATGAGCCATGAATTAATATATACAAACTTTTACGGGCACCTAATATACAGTTAATTTAATGAAGTCGGGCAGAATTAGGCAGCCTGACCTTGTTCAGAGGTTACCGCGAAGGTTATTCAGGTGAAAATACCTTGCAGCACCTCTAGCTAGGTGCCAGCAGATCCGGATCTGATAATAATTTGCCGTCTAGGTGAACACAAATGCTGGTGTTCGTTTATATTGGGTCTGCTGCTTTCCTAAATCCTAACCATTAATTAATTGTATGTATTTATGTTTACACGTGCGTATACTAATACTAAGTAATATGCTTGTTAGTGCAGCAAAATCCATCATCATTAACTTAAGCCACCGTTATTTTCTATAACCGCAGAAAGGATGTATGTTGCCAAACACAAATGTTTCCAGCTGCCAAATTGATGTTTTACTTACGTTAGTTGGAATCCAAGAGTGGTAATCTCTTGGTAAGGCAACTCTTGATGTAGAAATTAATGGCCATAACCTGCAAATGCAAATTAACACGATAAAACCACAATTTTCTTTCCAGAAAACATACAAGCAATTTTCGGGTCATGCAGGTCATCGCATTGACTGCCTTAGTGGCAATCTTGTGAACGTTTCATTGGTTTCATAGCATGCATTATAATTACGATGTCCATATTTGTAATACAAAAATAAAGGACACATTGGCAAAATATATAGTAGTATATATATTTGAAAAACAATAAATAAGTAAAAGTGTCCACATGAATAGAAAATTTTTTTCTAGGTAAAAAGAAAGTGTTCCGATCATAGCAAGTCAACTTGCCTGGCATAGACACTACAACGAGTAATCACGAATTTTCTACCACTGAATAATTTCACAAGTAAATTATTACAAATTACATGAGCTAGAATTTTTAATTCAAATTGCTCATGGAAATTGATCATATCAATTGTCTTTTCTTTGAATACAATTAGACACAAGATGGAGGCATTTGATGGACACAAACTTTTAAATTGAATTAAATGCTCAGAAAACACATTTTACACTTCAAAATTTAATTCAATTTAAAAAATAGTCTTTCAAACTTCAAAATTTAACACAAACATATTATTTAGATCTCCTTTCGGTAGGTTTTAACGCGAATATTTTTTGCTATCTTACTATTAATGGCAGAAACATATCCAACCACATCAACAACAATAACAGCATACTCAGTACAATATGTGGAAACTGAACTGTCCCGATTTCAATATATTCCAAATTTGTGGTCCGATTACCCCCACCTACGAACCCAACCTCACAAATAAAAAAACAAACTTACATACCAAATTTCAACTTTCTACGTTGCTCCCTTCGCCCGTAATCGTGTCGACAGACGGACAAACGGACATGCATAAATCGACATAACTTTTGATCCTGAATAGGATCAGAAATTATGTCGATGGGCCTAAGATGACTCATTCAAGGTGTTACAGACGGTAGACCAAACTTATTAAGGTACCCGTTGGTATTTTTTAGTTGGAACGAAAATTCATGGACGAGATAAAAAAAGGATAAAATAAAATTTCTCAAGTTAAACTTTTAAAATAAAGGATAGTGTTTTCAACAAAAAAAATCTAATGGACAAGAGTTTGGAATAAAGTACTGACCTTTAGAGTATAGTACGTCACCGTTAATTATAATAGAAGACTCTGAAATACTCACACGACAACTTAAATTTGGGCCAATAAATCAAGGCTAAAACCTCATCAGGCTTTTTAAGATCGATTAATCGGCATTGGTGTCAATGTTCTACATCGTTGTCAACAGAAACAAGCTACGTATTACTGGGAATTACAACTTGACAGTTAATTCTATGACACAAAGTTAACACCCGATTTCGTGCTACAAGAGTATACAATAAAGTGCACAAGAATAAGGATAAGTAGTAAATTGTATCCATCTATCTATACTTATGTACTTATAAAGATTATGTATTTGAAATTATGAAGTATAGTTATGTACTATGTATTTTGCGTTAATTTATAGACAGGTGTTTTAGTTTTGTTTTATATTTGTGTGCGTTCCATAGCTCTTTCGTATTCAATGGAATATTCACAAAATGCAATTTTTTGTTTTTGTACGATACAAAATACAAATAGGGTTTTAATTTTCCTTTTTTATTATTCAGGGTAATATATAAATTTTCGAAAATATGAACCAGTTGACCTTTTCGTAAGTATTGACATAACATAACAATATTCCTCAACTTTATAGAACGCTGCTATTTGAATTCCAACTTCCTATTTTGGCAATAGAAAATGAAATTCAAATATTAATGCATTATAATATGACATAAATATTCTTTAACGGCGACACGGCATGTAAAGGGAGAAACTTGGGCTAGTACCTACGTAAATAACAGAGTGTCTGTTACTTTAATCTCTGTGAACAAATTAACTTCATGTTCATTTTTTTTTTTCTTTTTTGAAATTTAAATTTCCGCTTAGTTTGTCTTTAGCAAGTGTTAAAATGAAGCAACTTTTAATTTTTTTTAAGAATCGAAAAAGTCAGTTTCGTGTATTTATTAAGCATTGATTTTTGATGGGAAACTATTTAAGCATGGTTGTATGAGCACAAAAGATGCTAAACGCTGGTCGTGTATTATGAGGTCCCATTTCCTCATATCATGGTAAGTTCCTTAAATTGTGTTAAATTTAAATATATTGTATTAGAGTCTATCTAGAGCATTATAAGAAAAAAATTCCCTCCCTATGAGCGCCTATGCAATTTTTCAATCCTGAAATTAATTACGGATCTCTATAGACTATAACAGAATAAGAAGTGCAGGCGATAATTCTTTATTGAGCAAGTGGAGTATTTTTTCGTTTTTTTTTGGAGGAGGGAAACTTCATTTACGGACTCCAAGTTTGCGTTGTGACGGACTCCTAGCCAAGTCTGGCTGAACTATCGACTAAAACACCTGCTCCGTCTCCGAAAATCTCAAGCATCACTGAAAAAGCTCCAGACAGAGCAAAAGACTTTCAATAAAATGATACTATTAGCTTTCCATCACGCTCGTTATGATACTATTTAATTTTTAACTGCATCTTTAAATAAAATAAAAGCTTTGTAAGGACATACTTTAGAGTTTATTGTGTTGGGTGACTCCCACAATTAGTTAAATAGTTCTTGTTCTACTTTGTTTAGCTAGACTTTTCGTACCTTATGTTTATAGTGAGGATGTTCCTTTTAGTAGAGAATCGGCCACTTCCAATTCGTTTGCGTAATTTCGAACGATTCAAATCATACCTTGCATACTTCGGTAGCATACATTTTTTTTAGCTAATTTAGTTTTAAATTAACTTAACTAAAAGCACGAAGTGAAAAATTACTCATCCAATTAGATAAAGTAATTTATTGTCCCAGCTGTTCGACTGTGTATCAAAAGCAAGTATAGTTTAAAACATTTCCAAATTTTGTTATTTAATTTAGAAAAACTAATATTAGGATTTTATTATAATACAAATATTTCTGAAAATATCTTCTACTTCCAAACCAAAATTATGTGTCATTCTCAAGAATTACATATTTTCATTTTTTACTTTTGATTGAAATTCCTATACATGCTTTATTATTATTTCAATACATTTGTTTGATATGAATGTTTCGTGTTCATTATTTATAAATTTATATTTACTATCTCCACAGCGCCATTTTCAATAAGTTAACAATTATGTAAACAATAGATAATAAGAATAAAGCAAAATACAATGCTAATGGAATAAAAAAGAAATCGGCTTTTACTTTACCCAACGAATACCTAACATTTTAATTTTTCCTTATTATATATATATTTTGCTAAATTTCCTTGATTTGGAAGACAAATGTGAATTTCAAAGTGTTGAACTAAATTGATTGAATGTTGAAGATGTAGGATTCTATTTACTGAATGTTGGAATGTAGTACTTGCTGGTTTTATAACTCTGTGGCAACATCAGCACTTTTACATCGAAATACTTGCGACAACACCATCGCAAATGAGACAAACAGCTGGCTGGTGGTTTTTTGGGCCACCCTGGATATAGGGTGTCCCAGTTAAAGTGACCGATCGGACATCCAGTGGTACGTCTCCATAATACAAAACAAAAAATTGTATGGGAGGAGGAGAGGGCCAAACTAACGGCTTTCAAGACAACGTAACTTGGTTTTTGGTCGTTTTTTATTTTAAGGGTCGCATAGCTCATACTAAACATGATACGCATACGAGTACAGTGCCATATTGTAGAGAGCACTAGTGGCTTTTAAACGAGTGCCTACCCACTCTCCTATTATTCTTCGTTTAGGAGCTACGAGTTTTCAAAGTCAAAATTTCGGCGTTTTTTATCCTTTTTTTTTACATAATTTGGAATCACTATAAATTTCTCTTTAATTTTGATATATCACATGTATCCACTTATTTCTTTTCGTTTTCGAGATAACCCGTTCCGAAGCCGACCCTATTCTGCCATCCTTTCTGAGAAAAATGACAACGAAAATTGCCGGAAACAATAAAAAAGGGATAAATTTATATCGGTTTGATATGGGTATGTACTTAGGATGGAGTTCTGCTGGAAATTTCAATATTTTCAAACGAGCAAATTCTTTCTGCAAATCTTGAAATTGAGCATATATTTAGCCTTATCGCAACATCCGCCGATTTGAAAGAAGTCCCAAAACCCATTTTAAATTTAAATCTTTATGAATTCACCATTTGTCCTCAGAAAATTTTTATTTTTGATAAAGCTGTAACCTTTGTAAAGCAATACCCAGGATATTGCACTTCTCCATTGGAAACTTTCGCAAATAGTTTACATTCAAACAAACAAATGAAATTAATTAAAAAGCATAAATAATGATCATAACTAGTTTTAAGAAACCAGATAATAAATAATATGGATCGGTTTTAAGTACAAGGAGCCTGCTTCTATCACATGACTCTCCCCCTCGCACTGTAGAAGGTAGCATGCTGTGAAGTTTGCCAAATTTAGTTCCTCTCATCACCCAGTAATTCGCTAAATGATTGTCGCTCTTTGACATAAAATATGTACAGCGTATTGTCCACAAAATTGCAGTAGAGGTCTTTGTAATGTTAATCAATTTACAGTTTTATCGAAAACAGCTTCATTTAGAGTTTTTCAGAATTTATTACAGGTTCAGAAATGCATATAGACAGAAAGCGTACTTGATCGCCGTTGGAAGTATTTAAAATCTCTACTTTTCCCCCCAGAAAATTGCAGCGTTTTGTTGCCAGAACTGTACTATGCAATATGTGCTAATTATATAAATTAGTTTTCTATAGATGAAGATCTTTTTTCTGCTGCCAGTATGCCTTAGCTCTTAGCTTATTCCTCTTTTTAAATTTGAAGTTGTCCAAGATAATTCATAGGGTGTGAGCTGGTGGCTTTTTTCAAGCTTTTTAGACTTCAAATAACAAAAGTTTAATGTGAAAAAATCTTGGAGCTAGATGACCCCATCTTCAAAATTGTCCTGCTTTTGAATGGAATTTGCACACAAGTGAAAATTTAATATTATTCGATTTTTAAGTGCAATTTCCATCAATTTTTACATCTTTTATTATTATTAGTGTATTGTTTAGATGAATATATATCCAGTAATAGTTAGGCTGAGAGACTGAGGCAACGTTTAAATTAATGTATTAAAGTTTTTCTTAAGATATTTGGTCAGATAAATACTTTCGCAAATGCTTTTATGAATTTATGCTTTGAGATGTTTGCTTGAAATTGATAATAGAAGCATTTATTTGATTTTTATTAATCTGCTTCATTGCTTAAGCTCAACGGCACACCTTAAATAAAATTTTTTTACTGTGTTGTATTACGGAGTTTCGCCGCTTCGTAAGTACAACAAATTCTAATCAGCAGAGCCATTAAAAAGTTTTTAAGGGAAGGTATAGTGCATTTGCAAAATTCTAAAAAGATAACAGATGGATCTCTGGCACCGAAATGGAGGGGTCAGGATCTATTTTCTACATTATCAGTAAAAACGTTAAAAGCACTAAGGAAATGCAATCGGAGCACTTTTACTGTTTGCCAAGATATTCGAAAGAGAAATCCAACATCATCATTACATAATGAAGCAAATATTTCAACATTTCCTCATAAAGATCTGCTCCCCTTATAGCGCGAACAGATATTGTTCTATACCAACTGTTTTTAATATATTTAATTTTCAAAATAGTTATAATGCTTAAGTGGTCACGCGATTTGTTGACTGCCGCATATTGAGTAAATTGAGTGCGTTTTTGGCTTGCAAATAGCTTAAACTTGCCACCAATTGAGAACTAATTATATTATTGTAAAACAATGAAAATACATTTGTAAATCGTAATTAAAATAATAGGATGCTCCAAGTGCTGGAGAAGTAAAGATAAGATTTGTAAAGATTCTATTTGTTGTCATTTCTCTGCACTTCTTTTAATTTCTTGTGAAAAGATACTCAAACACGTTAAGATAAGGCAATTCCAGTGTGAAGATGGCAAAATATTATTTTTGAATTTATTCTAACTGCACTGCACCTTTAAGGCTGTGGTTATCTTTCAAATCAATGGTTCATTACGCTGTAATTTCTGATATGAAACTTTAAAAAGGAGGTTTACATGATTTATCTGGAATACAATAATTCGCTAAAACCAGTTCATTAAGTATGGATCAAATATTTGTCATTATGCTTTACATAATTGCTTCCATATTATCCAGTTATTATGCCTTTTTAAACCCTATTGATTTTTTATAAGTATGAATGAGTCAACTTACTTTAAATGATGTTTACGAGATTATTCAGATGATCAAAGCAAAATTACTGTAGATAAATACAAAAAAATCGCGCAATTGTTGATTAAGGTAAAATGGGTTTCGTAGGTTTAGTTGATTATAGCATCGATCAAATAATAAAAGAAAGACTTGTCAGCTCCGGAGACAGACAGTGAACGCTTTTTCTCGAGTTTCTGCTCAGAGCGATGCCTCGCCAGATAGCATCCGTTTTTCTCACTCTATGCTGCAAGCAATAAGCACATTTCACTCTACTGCTCTTGGGCGAGGTATCGCTGGGTAGAAAGTCGTGTTCAGTACTTGTGTTAGGAGCTGACAAGTCTTTCTGTTATTACTTGGTCGATGGATATAGTCTTAAGAAACAAATGCATGTGGGACTTAATAGCAATAAAATAGTAATTAAATTCGATTTGAGAATAATAAAGTGATTTCATTATTGCAATGTTCGCGGAAAACAATTTTTTAGTGAATAATAAATAATTATTTGTAGGAATAACTTTATAACATCACTTAAAACGGAAGAAATGAAAATATTTAAAAATCTACGACAGTATTCAATAACAAAAAAAATTTATTACAATATGTATGCAGAAAATACATCCATAACCCATGAAAGCCGAGAAATACTGGAACATAAAAGGGGAAAATATTTTTATATAATTATCATATATAAATTCCTCATATTTACAATTTTCTTATATTGCTTTAATGATATTGCAACAGTGTTAAATATCAGAAGGTTATCGAGGTACCTGTGACCAGGAAAATTAAAATTTTAGGGCAACATATATATAAAATTTGTTTTAAAAGGTAATTTTTACAAAAATCGTACACGTCTTCAATGCACTCACAATTATTCCTAAATATCGTAAATTAATTAGTTGTTGGCTATATATCATTGGAATGCATTGAAGGATTGGTTGTGGAAATTATTATTGTTATTAGAATTTTGTGTATGTATATTAAAATTAGTAAACAAATGCTGTGTTGGCATATTTTGTGGAATGTTAATAAATCCAGGAGAACGCTGATGCGGAGGGCTTGTCAGTGGTGGTATTCCCGCTAAACCCAAAGGTGCTTGGATTGTCAATGGGGTTTTTACCGGACTTTGAGTTTTAAGCTGATTCATAGAGGGAGCTGGATTATTATTTTTGTTTTTTGTTGATAGTAAATTATCTAAATCGATTTTCAAATTTCCTGAATTTGTCCAAGTTGATCCAATCGATGTATCAGTCTTATTTGTTGGTATGTCTGTATCTTTATTGTTATTCGCACTAACTGGTTGCAGTAAATGATCTGTTGTAGGCTGAAGAACTCCATCTGGAAACAAATATTAAAATAGAAAAATTAAAATTGCATCGATTTAGTTAAAGATATGCTTTTCTATAGTAAATAATGAATTGCATTATGTGTGCCACAGGTTTGGCAGGAAACGTGTTAAATGTGCACTATTTTTGTTTGGCAACTTTCAATAGGGTTAAGTTAACAACTTCATTTTCTGGTTGTAGTCAAAATGAAAACGTATTATTATTTTTTTCTTGAAAAACGAAGACGCATTATTTATTTATGACTTGTAAAATGATGAAAATTAAAAAGGTAGAATTAAATTATAAGAAATAATTAATACCCCCTAAGCCCAAGGTGTTCACTTTGCACAGTCACAACTTACAAACTAACCAAACTTCTTAGGTATTGAAAACGCACAAAGTGATATCTACGATATGAATGGTGGATTCCGTTATCGATAAAAAGCCAAGTGCCCACTTAGCCCCGGTCCCCTCTATATTAGCCATTAGTAATCACTTTATTCAAGGCTCACTATAAGCTAGCTGTGATTAACTGGGAATTTGATAAATTACCAGGGAGAGTCAACTCCCACTCCCATGTGTCAAGATAAATGCAAAGCCAGATCAGGCTCAAGAAGATGTAGCACAAGGAGAAGGTCTGTTTTTATGGACCTAGTATAGACTTAGGGGGAATGCACAATGGAGTATGGATCGCTGATAGTTGTTTGATCCGGGCAATTGTTTTTGAAGCTAGTCAGCCAGAATCATCAGAAATTGTCAAAAATATTCTTGGTACATGTCTGTTACTTCAGCATAACAAAATGAAACTCTTTGTATGATTCTATCTCAAGAGTTCTTATGTATTATGATTCTATCTCAAGAGTTCTTAAGTGTTGTCCCCACTTCTTTTCCGTTGTATGCTCGAAGATAAAAATCGACGGCTTGGGTTAACCCAGGAAATTATGTATTTAAATTTTCTAGCCGAAGCTATCAAACAGGCACACATTCAGAAAATTTTTGGCTTCACCTAAGTTGCATGGGATTTCTCCTGCTGTTCTGCTCGTTTTTGTTCTCTTCTCGAAGTTTTCACCCCGAATGGAAGTTGATACCGCAGGGTTTGGCTTTATCGCCGTTCGCGTTTGATATTATTTTCATGATTCTATATTTCGTTCGGCTCATGAACGAAAGAAAGAAAAGATGACCCTCTGTTCTATATAAGGAATTATGAGATATTACCCTACGACTTAATCTTGTCTGCCATGTAACGGAGGCATTAAACTAGAAATTCCATCATATTACACCTCTGGAGGTAAAAGTTAGATGATGGCGACCCTTGAAGAAGAACTTGGAAGTTTCTTGAAAATTGTCGAAATTATATAATCATCATGAATCTCTCCAGTGTTTGTGGTTTTGAGTACATACTCGCCAGTTATCGAGATGTTATCAAACGACAATATGTGAGATTTTACATGTTTCCAATTACATGCTGCGGTTCTTCATTTTGGACACCTGACCATAATCAAAAATTGGGATTCAGTTGTAGCCCATTTCTAATATGAAACTTGTAGATGACCACCCAGTTGGTGTAAAATATTTTTTGTGATAGATAATATAAAATTATATATATACAATAGATAAAATACTTTTAAGATACTTTTTGATATCACATAACCATGTTAGTAGGAGGTACATGCAATCTAGGCATACAAAAGAAACTTCTCCTATTTATCATTAAAGCCATCATACGTTATTACATGCAAAACCCGCAGAATCAAAAAATTTAAAATAACAGAAATTCACAGGCACTATGGGGCGTTTCCCAATCCAAGCCCTGATCTTGTTATAACAAAATGTGAGGTCAGAAAATAAGCTTAGCTGTTATAAAAGCTTGCAGGAAGACAAGGAAGCCTATCTGGATTCATTTGCCCTCAAAATAGACAGTTGACTTCATTGCGAAGCAATCCTGTGATTTAATTGTTATAGAAAGTAGGTAATATCGATAGCATAGACTTGAAATCGGACAGGCTTATCTTGACATTACGTCAGTTATTGTTATATCGAGACGAAGACGAAGATAAAGACTTCGATTCAGAAAGGCTCACAGAAGATCCAAATACAACAATCCCAACCACTTAGCTACAGAACTAATTAATGCAAAGACTAGAGATAAGGTTATTGTTGACACATAATCTCAATGACTCAGTCATTAATCGTGCTGGAAAATTCTGCTCAAATCCTACCCGCACCGACATAGAAAACGCGGGAATTGGTGGTAGACTCTTACAAGTGAAATATTGAGAAATACTTTCGTTTACCTAGTATTCCTTTCCTTTGTTTAATGACGTGTATTATTTTAAATGACATTTTTAAAACAATTTTGAATAATGTACGCATGTAATAACTTTATTTATAATTCATTTCTTATAACAGAAAAGTACAAAAAAAGTCAAATCACACATTTAATATTATTTCGAGTTGGAAAAATAAATAATATTTACATAAAATTGTTCGAAATATTACTTTCCACTTTGTTTCCTACAACTACTCGAAATAAAACTAAAATACCTATTATTAATTGTAAAACATAAAGATTCCTTCTTATTGGCAACAAGTTAAGTGCGTGTAAACCAGGTAAATATTTTTGTAAAGATTTCACTTAATATGAAAAATTTTATGACAAAGCATGAAGGCAGAGGGTAAGCAAATTAGAAGCTATCTCTTTACATTCTTCATTGGATTCACCACCCATTATTGGAGATTTCAATATCCGATCTAGCCATATTTTAAGTTCAGAGATCTCTTCGAAGAAATCTTTTTGTAATATGTGTTTTGGAAGAGCAACTAATAAAGATCCCATTAATTGCATTGCGCTAGCTCTTATTTTAGGCTGAGAGCTATACCGTAAAAAATTGAAAATTTCAAATACCTCCTGAGCCATTTTAGGCAATAATGGACAGTTTTCGGCGCATAGTACTATAACAGAAACTGTACTTATAAAATTTAACAGAAGTGTGCTGTCCATCTCGTATTTAAAATTCTCGCTCTTGGTCAGTACGATTTGATGTTTTCTTTGTCCTCGAATAAGTGGAAAGAAAAATGACCCAGCTACATTTGCGAAACGATTTACCGATTCATTGGGTGCTTGACTTCTTGTAGCAAATCGACGAGTTTTTTGTTTAATCCGTTCACTGACAACCTTTTTAGCTTCTTGAAATGTTGTCTCAGTCATTCGAGGGAATTTTCTAAGCACGTCCTCTTTTATTTTTGGAGTAGTTTTCTCTTCAATTTTAAGTTGAGACAGACTTCTAGCGGCATTGCTTAAAATATTTAACATCAAAATTCGTTGGGATATTGCATATGAATTATCATCTGTGTGAAATTCCCTGCAGATATATTCAGCGCATTCTTGAGGAAAAATAGTGCAAATCAGTACACAATTTTTAAATTTCATTTCATCAAAATTTTCACAATAAAATTTCATCTCTAAAGAAATAAACATATGAAGCAGGTCGATTGCCATTTTAACATCACTATTAGCAAGCTGTGCTTCAATTAATTCACCTGAAGTTTCCATACTACTTTGGAAAATGTCGGGGTCCTGAGTTTGCTGAAGGAAGTCTATTAAATCGTACAAGAACCGTGGCCTTTTATCAATTCTTATTGGCACATCATTTGACATATCAAATGGAGTTAGATCGTCATCCGAATCCAACTCTTCTTCATAGTTTGTATTAATAGATATCGAACCTTTTGCTTTCATGTCTGGTTGCATAAGATTTGCAGAGATATTTGTGGATGCTTGCTGAACAATGTTATGATTATATTTATTCGGTTCAAGAAAATCTTGTACAATTTTTTCCATTTCATCCTCCGTCAGTAACGAATTCCCAGAATTCTGAACATCATTAAGAATTTTTCTTAAAGATGCAATTAATTCCTTTTGTTCAGAATTCAAATCGGAGTAATCGAACTGGAGTCTCCCTGAATTCAATTCATTATTTAAAATATTTAAAATCAGTTCAGCTGTTATCATTCCAATGCTTCTGAAATGCACATCTGGGGATTCCAAATGATATTTAACTCCTTCATAAATTCCTTTCCTTATTTCAAGCTTGTTATTTTCAGATAAAATGTTTTTATCGTCATTATTTAAATAATGAACCGATAAAAGGATAAGTTTAGTAGTATAAATATGTTGTTCCAGGCTGCAGCGGAGGACGGCAAATTTACTGGACCAGACCTTTAATAATTGAATTGCTAAATTAAAGATAAACTCATTTGAGTTCTCTTCTTTATTTGAAACAACAGCAAAATATTCAATCAAACGAATACTTGCTTGGTCAGACTTTAAGATTGTCATAAATGGAATTTTCTGCGTTAGACAAAAATTCCAATCGTCTACTTTAATTACGCCAGCACCGATAACATCATAAAGTGGTATGTTATTATCGAGCAAAGTAAATACTACTTTTGATATTGCATTTCTACTCAAACTTAACAGTAAAGATTTTACAATAGAAGCGTCATTATTACTTTTTTGACATATGTAATGTAATATTAAGAGCAGTTGCTTGAACTGATTACTTGAATCATTTTGAAAATCCACAAAAATTCTACTAAGCAGCTTCGACATAAATGTTAAATCAAATATATCTTTTCCCCAATGGTTGCTCCCTTCAATTATAAAGCAGAACGCCTTAAAGAAATGTTTTAATAAAATGTGGCCATAGTTTTCCGGATAAAATGCGCTATCATTGTTTTCTTTTAGAATATTTGCTGTTCTGTTTGGAATAGACATTAATAACTGAATGAAATCATTTGCAATTTGTTCTGTTTTGACATCTCCAATTCTGTCGCTGTCTCTGACACTTTTACTAATACCCAGGAATGACATTGCTAATATTTTATCATCCTCGACCAGACTTTTTAAAATCTTCGAAAATAATTCACATTTTTCTGCCAACTTCTGAACAATAAACGATAAGCTTTGAAAAACGAACATATAATTATGATCTATTTGAAAAATATCCAACATTGTTTTAATGCAAAAATCTTCGTTGCCAACTAATGATGAAATCATTTTAGTCGATAAAATTTCTAATATGTCTACAAAATGAGTTTCGGCAAATATTTTCCAGTCGATTGTATCGTCATTATCTAATCCTAAAATTTTTTCATGCGTATTTGGTCCTGGTAAATTTTTCCTTAACTTGTGAAGCAGTTTTTCAATATTCTTGACGTCTTGTTCACAGTCAATTTTTTCACAACTCTCCAAATCACCAAGATTTTCCAGAATCTCCTCTAGAATTCCAGATTTCATCGTTGACGTCTTTACTGTAAAAGGAGAATGAAAATGTTTCCTATTGGAATAACTGTTATAAGAAAATATCCAAATTAATTATATATGTAAAATAACAAATATGACACCATTGAAGTGGATACTTTTAAGTGGAAAAGCAACATGGGCTGTGTTCTTTTGAGCAACGGAATTATGAACAGTTCAAAAGAATGCCTGCAAATGTATCAAGTTAATTCTTCTTCTCAAAATAAGCAACTCGAGGTAGATTAAGACCTATATTAACATGATTTTTATTTTAATTTTAGTCTTGCCTGCACTTGAGTTTCTTTTAATTGCAATGATGAACACAAGTAAGTTTTAAACACAAAAGTATTCAATAAACACCATTGTTTTCCCTTAGAAGACAAATATCCCAGTAAACTTATTAACTCCATAAAACAACGGAATTAATTTAACCCAGTTAATATATGACAACTCCGTACTCTGCTGCCAAAAGAACGCAGATATTTAAAATTATCCAGATTTTATTTTAAGTTTAAAATTCCCTAGTTCTTATGTTTTATTTTGTACAGCATTAATAAAATAGGAAAATTTTATAATAAAGAATTATATGGAAAATGACTAAATCGTAAGCTACGATTAAAAAACATGGTATTGATTCCATTTTCTAAATAGAAATATTAGCATTTGACGTAACCATAACTAATCATGGTATGAGATCATCAAAATTTTCGCAACGTAAACAGCAACTAACAACTAATAGTGGAGGAAATTCCCTTAAGCGCACTCACAAATTTACAATCACTTGATTTTGGATTTTGGTTTTTGAGGGTGAAAGTGAAAAGTTTTGCTGTACCGATTTTGAGGAGGGAACTACTTTAGATAAAATAGCACGTTTAATAATATTTCCGCTGTTTTTTGTTAATAATTTTTTTACGGGAATTCTAAGGGTGCACAGTTGATATATTTTATTTCTCTAATTATTTTGTAAGGGGATTTCAGGCTTAAACATTCTAAATTGCAGAAAAAAATAAAAAATTATAGTTTTAAAGGAACAGAAAATATAAAATAGGAAAATTGCAAAGGAAATTATCCGTTTAACATCCATTTAACATCGAAGAGGAAATACAAAATTGACAAAGCGTCAAGTAAATCAGATTCCTGTTGAAGCAACAAAACACCGATTGACAAACTGCGCAAATTGTTGTAAAATTAAACCTACCTGTGACTAACAGACGAGTTCGACACCAGAATCCAACATGGTTTACAAGAAAACAATCAAATAACCCCTCCTAAAGCCTGAACACAAAGCTGCCCACTTAGCGTTCTCAAGACATCACGTTAGATTGGATAGAAAAATGGAAATGGCAATTTTTTCCGACGGGAAAAAATTTAACTTAGACGGCCCCGATGTTTTTTCATTTTATTGGCATGACTTACATCACAATAATTCTCCAAGAATGAACAGGAACTTTGGAGGCGGCGGCGTAATGATTTGGGGGGCTTTTTCTTAATTTGGAAAAGCAAAATTATGTTTTATTATCAACAATTCTCCTGATTGTTTCTCAGATCGGAATAATCAATTGAAGGGTTGACCGGCATGCAGCCCTGACCTTAACCCCATAGAAAATATATGGGGTATAATAGCAAGGGAAATTTATAGAAACGGCTGTCAAAATGTCAATTTACCGAGTTTAAAGACTGCAATATTAAATATCTGAGAGAACATGAGCACTGCAAAAGCGCTTATAAATTCAATGTAACAGTTGCAATGTATGAAGGTCTTAGGTAAATGGATAAAGGCCAACCTGAATGAGAACACCTTTATAGAGAAAAGCCTAAACGAATGCAGGAAGAGAATTAATGTTTTCAAAATGATAAACAATATCAAATCAGGTCTCTGCCCGAAGGTTGTTTTGTCTGGGTTTCCATGGTCTTATCAGATCCAAGCTGGATTACGCCGCGCCTGCATTGTTCGATATTAGTACGTCGGCAATGCGCAGTCTGGAGGTTCTGACCAATGTATGGTCAGGCAGTGTTTGGGACTCCCTCCAGATACTCCAGTCCTCGTTCTGTACGCCAACTCCGGCGAATCACATATTTGGAGAGAATCCTATGGCTTACTGGCAAAGAAATGGTAATGGCATGGACGCGGGGAAGATGCGCAAGGGAATGAGTCGAGGGCCTGGCAGTGAATTCCAGTTATTGACGAACTTGGTCAATGTTGCACGAAATTATTGAGGAGACTAGCAAATATTGAGGAATACACTCGAGCCGAATGTTTTACTGTGAACACCAATATTCTTGTGAATATAAAGGGTATAAAGCCTGAAGTTAAAAGAGATGAAATAGCGGTGTTGGTGGGGGCAAAGGATTGCAAAGCTTAAACTCAATGGATACTCAATACTGGCTACGGATGGGTCTCTTGGAACGGACGCTGTGTCAGCCGGCATGGCGGTATACGAGATGGATACGGTTGCTGTACACAAATATAGATGCAACCATAAGTTGTCCTCTACAACCGCGGAATTGATCGCCATAAAGCTGGGCATTGTAGGCCTTGATAAAATATCAGACATTCATAAATAATCCTTTTTAAAGAAAAAGCCCTAAAAAGGTATAACATATTTGCCAGATTTGTGGATACTTTGGATTTACTTAGAGAAAGGGGAGTAATTGATGTGATGGACTCGTCTCAGTAGGCAGATGTCTTGTTGCTGACTCTGATTCCGATTGTGTGGCTTTTCGAAGGCTGGTATCTCCAGGAGTGATTGTCTAGAATTTTGGTCCTCTGGTAGATAGTGGAAACGCTGTGCCATTGCTTGAAGAGGGCTATCTAGAGCCGTTTAATGGTCGAAAGGCGATTCATATAAAAAAAAAATTGCGTAGCACAAAATAGCACCAAACGACAACAAAGTTTTTTCTTGGAGAAAAAATCGGTTCCCATGATAGTTTTTAAGAGCTAAGCACAAACAGATTGCACACCAATGACAGCAGCAATATAAACTTAAAAACCTTTATTTAAAACATCGCAAAACAAATTCAGTAACCGTGCCGTGACGTACTTCGAGTTCTAAATGTATTGTCACTGATGTCATTGTTGCTAATTGAAAAAGTCAATTTATTTAGTTCAAGCCACTTTTCAGTATGCGTTTTTAGTGCCAAATTCGATCATTTTTTAGCCTAACTTATCAAGCATAAATATATTTTTAAGCAGATTATGTATAATTTATATTGAATGTAAGTAGTGGCCTATGAAATGTTAAAAAACTACTACTTATGCTATCTTTCTTTAAAAGACAGCGCTGAGTTTATTTTAGTTTTTACGAGGAAATAAACAGATAAATAAACAGGCTTACACTAACTCGAATATTTTGGTTAACTTTGATTGCTAATTACAGATATAAAAATAATTTCAGTTTTCTTAATCATGCGAAAATTTTGGTATAACGAAATTGGATTGTTTGGGGTCAAAACGTTTTGGACCCGCTACGCTTTTATTATTTAAAAAATAATGAATTTTTGCTCAATTGATAATAGTTTACAAAACTTACCATTTATACCAGTGTTGATATTTAATTCGCCTAAACTTGTTAATAAATCACCAGGATTATTAGTTTGGAGTGTCAATGAAGGTTGAGGTGATGTTGCAGAAAACATGTTTATTGGATTGCCAAGTTGCGGACTTTCGAATAAAAGATCATTCTTTTCCGACGATTGAACTGTACTATTACTTGAAACATTTTCGCTGTTACTGAAAGCAGATGAAAAATCGGCAAAATCATCATTATCTTTATTGACCACAGCAGAGGTAGCTGATTTTTTTATGTTGGCACCAAATGCACTTTCAAAATCACCAAATTCATGATTTTCACCTGCACGCGGATTAAAATCTTCCATGTCATCGCTCTCCCGTTTTGTTTCACAAGTTTTAAATATATCTTCTAACACATTATTCTTATTTTCAGTTGCTGTTCCATTATTACTTGTCGAGAACAAATCTTCATTGGGAGTATCCCGATGGGTAGGAGAATGTATACCAAGGTCTTTTGTCTTTCCAAAATTACTAGCAGCACCCATATCAATTTTCTTATTTGATGGCGCTGATTTCGCTTGTGTTTTCGATGTTGCCTTTATGTTCATATTAATTGTAGAACTTGTTGATTTCGGTTCATATGCTGGTTCAGGAGGACTGTGTCGCTCTTTATCTCGATATCGTCTGTAAAAGATACAATTCAGTAAATAATTGACTATTAAGGATATATAACTTTACTTGTTACCTTGGACTAGGCGAGTCTGTATCTGAATCCTCTCTTTCACCTTCGTATTGATAATCTTCATCTTCATAGTGATTTGGCGATTTTGTGTCAGAATCTATTTTTAAAGTATAAATAATTTTCGTTTATTAAACTTTAGTTATGCAGTAAAATGCTAGTTTTATTTTCTATCGCCTATAAGTTGAGATTACAATAGAAAGATAAAACAGATAAGTTTTAAATTACTGTAAATATTAAAAGAAGCAGTATTATAGAGATTTGCTGATATAACATCCTATGTCGAAAGGCAACCAACAATCGAATTAAATATAGATATTAGTAATAAAATAAACATAAAAAACATAAAAAATTATGTTGAGGGGTTCAAATTACTATCCGAGGCAACAACTTTTTATTTACATAGTTAACTACACACGTAGAAATTGTAGTCTGCTACAGAAACTGCAATTTTGAACAGGCCTGATCTTATATTATACCACAATTTTTTGAGATTTATTTAATATTAACACATTGCGTGCCACTTTCGTTTAACTTCATATTCAGCTATTAGGGGTCAGTCGTATAATTATATGAATGACATGGCACTCAAGGCATGTAATTTAATATAGTATTATTATTTTATTGGTACACTGTGTACATACATTAATTAAAGCGCTGTATTAATTTTAATAAGAAACTTACACCAATTTCTGTCTTCATTTCTAGATCTCCAGTTATCGTTGTAACCGCCACTGTTAAAACGCATTCCCATTGCTTCTGAACTCATTCCTATGTACTTGTCTTTATTTTTCTTAGCTTTTTTCCGTTCTTCTCTTAATTTTTCATCATCTTGAATAAAATCAATTAACTCCCTTACCTAGAAAGAATATAGATTCAATATTAAGTCAAGTAATTAGTATTTCATTGTTCTTAATTTAAAAATACTAACCTTATGTCGCACGTTTATTCCCTGATCTTTCCCATTTTCATCGGTAAAGGTATAATTTTCTAATGACCGCAAATCATATATGTGTTCCCTAGAAGAAGTTACAACCCTTTCCGAGCCGTTTCGTACCAGATAATTCAAAAGTAGTAAACTCTAGAAATGTAATTTATGTAATTTACTTTTACTATTTTATTCATTTTTAAAATACTTTGTAAGTTCTCCTCCAATTAGATTTATTATCTTGAAGCATACGCTTCCATAACATTGACATTACTTCTGGAAAGTGTTCATATGTAAATGTAGCATGTGCAAGTTCTTGCATTAGTGGACCTGTGGGTCCCCAAGGATCATCATTTGTTGCTTCACGTACTTTACCTTCTATTTCAGTATAATTCATCACAACATTTGTCCTGTAAAAAAGTGAATGGATGCATAATACAAATTTTTGTATTCGATAAGTATAGTTTGTTAATTTTTATTTCTGTAAATATAATTTTGTCTAGAACAGAATTTTATACTGTCCACTAGGCAAGCTGTTGAAGGTATCGAATGGATGGCCCTTATTCTGAGTAACACCAGATTGCTCCTTCGTTATTAATTAGGACCTACAATGACAATTCTTAGAGCTATTACCTCTGCATGAGGCGCGAAAACATTTTCTAACATTTATCCATCACAATAACTAAACTTTTACATAAGCCGTGTTTGGGCGTGGGTTCGACATCTGCAAAGGGCGCGGTGATTTTTCTGGGTACTAGTGGTTAAAGTAATTCTAAATTGCTCCATCTTCTCTTTTCTAAAATCCTCCTCCGCCAAGAACAAGAAAGTGAGAGTCCTCATGGCCTTGTTTTGCAGCTACTGTATTCTCTCTATCATTTCTTTATTACTCAAAAATAAAATCGATGAGCAGTAGTCAAAGTGAGGGCTTATTATCGCATTATATATACGGATAGCAATCATTAAACTTACTTCTCCTCTGATTCTTTTAAAATATCTTTTTTCCTCTTTTCTTACACATATATTATTTAATATGCATTTTGAATTTCAATTTCTTATCTATGACGACACCTAAATATTTAATTTCTTCCACATTCTCTATTTTATCCCTACCAATACTAATCACCGCACTATAGTCGTTATTAATTAATATATATTTGGTTTTATTTACATTCAGCTTAAGCTTATTCATTTGAAGCCACATACTAATCAATGATAAGTTCCTTTTTAATAGTGCACTACCACTATCAACTTCGTCAGCTGCATATTGAGGACTTATGGTGAAAACCCACTATCCTAAAAAGAAATATTTTTGGAAAATTTTATGCCAGAGTGATATAAACCAATGCGTCATCGGCAAACAAAATATATTTTGCATATTTTAATTCCTTCACAATAACATTAATATAATATTAGAAATAATAATGTCCCCGAAAATGAACCTTGTGGCATCCTGAAATTTATTTTCAATTTTCCTGATATGCTTCCATTAACATAGGTTCTTTGATATCAGTTAGTTAAATATGACCTACTAAACCATTTTTGTTCCCCTTTCTCTTATTATCCCATATTTCTCTGATTTCTGCAGTGGAATGTTTTTGTCAGTTGTCTCGAAAGCGGAAGTTAAGAAATATTGCTATTATTTTCGTCTTCTTTTACATTTCCGCCTTCCACTAAATCAATATCCAATTTAAAGCTATCTCATAGAAATGTTTCTTACGAAAACTTGATTGCTGTTCTACGATGAAGTTTTTACTTTCAAAATATTTTTCCAGCTGTGTATATACCACTTTTTCAAGACCGTTCTCATATAGTAGCAGCATGTTTACTGGTCTAATCTCCTCGGCCTTGATAGTGCTCTTTACATTTTTTATCGGTATTAATAATGACTCTTTCCAGCCACTAGGGCAGCGACCCTCCTGTAACGATTCATTAATAATTCTCAATAATGGTGGCCCAATTTCTTATCAACTTTTCATGTACATCTTCTCTTCTATCTCAATTAATTTGCATCTGAACAAATGCCCGCTCTGGGTGATGCTGTCCTTATACTGTACTGAAGGCGTTGAATGTGTTATATCTTCTCACGGTATACAGAATACAAGGTATGATATTTGGCCGTGACGTCAGTTCGGCAAAATTGTTGCGCAGACCCTAGCATATTTACTCATGACTAATTTTAGAATTTTTCAGCAATGTAACCAAAAATTCTTGGCACAGTGACGTCACTTCGGCAAAAATGGCAGAAGTAGTGCTCGGGCCAAGCATACCTTGTTTCCCTATACTGTGATATCTTCTATGCTGTTAATAAGGAATTTATTCAAATTGTCTGCAATGTCCATGTTATTTATCAAAATATTATTTCTAATGTTAACTTTTGTAATATTATCTCTATTCTCTTTAATCACATACGTTTTTACCGCTTTCCACACATTCCTTGCGCTACTGGCGCATTCTACTTTAGTCTTTCTTTAGGGCCTATTCCAGTCCAAGTCTTCGCCTTCGTCTTCATCTACGTCATGTAGCTTGACTACTTTGTATAACACTTCATCAAGTCAACGGCAGACTTGACTTCATGAAAATTATGAATACCTTTTGGTAAGAAAGGACGAAACATTTAATTTAATTTTTTATTTGGAACAAATTAACAACCCATACAATTAAAATTAAGCGAAAAAATGTATAGTCTTCATCAATTTCTCTCTAATATTCTCATTGGTCTTAACCATGAAATCATGAACAAAATGTCAAAAATCAAGCTAAGAAAACAAATTGGAACAAGTTAACTTGTTGCTATAATAAGACGAAGACTTGGATTAGAATAGTGCCTTATAATCATTCTTAGCTGCTTTTATTATTTTAGAATACATATTTCGCGTCTGTTTATAGCTGTGTTTTTTTGTGCTGTTCCAGATCAATGGAGATTTGACATTGAACGACATAATAGCAAATATTTATTAAATTGTGTCTACTGTAAACTCTTGACATATATGCAAGCAATAATGCAAAGTGGTAAATGGTTGGTTCGTGGATGTTTCTCTCATTAGGCCTCGTCTTTAGTAAGAAAATCATCCACGAACCAACCATTTACCATTTTGTCGAATATTTGCTGAAAACTGTGTCCATAAACGATAAGGCGTTTACGGTTGTATACATGTGAAAGTTCACAATATAATGCTCTACATAATTTAGCTAATAGATTTTCTTTTAATATTAACACAAAATAATTTTGATAGCATAAATTTTATTTGGCAGTTTTTTATACGAAACCTTAGTAATTCGAGCATACAAGTGCTCATGACACTCCTAAGTGATTAAACTAACACCATCTCCCTTTATTATGATGAAAACACAAGCGAGCCAAAGAACTGAGTTGCATGTGAAATGTCCTTCCATTTATATATTTTGTTTGGTTGCCTCATGGCTGGCTCACTCATTGGAGACGAGGCATTATTTTCGAATTTTCCGATTTTCAAAATAATAATAATGTTAAATTTAATTTTTTTCCATAATATGGATAAGTATTATTAGATTTTTTAAGGTACAATCAAAGCAAGGAGTATAGTTGTTATCAATCTCAGGAGTACTGATGTTGGGACAAGGTGGCAGTGATCTCTTTTTTAATCCTTCATATACCTGACTAAGTTAACTTTAAAACTAATTTTCATTTACCTCAACCAAAAGATTGTCGATTTCAATAGATCCTCTAAAATTTGAAGAAAGATCGTTATTATTTCCACATAATTCTTTTGTTTCCCTTAAATCCGCCTGGTCTATGCCCTCTCTACTCTAACCGATTGGATTGCTTTCTACGAATAGACTTTCAGTTCAACACACGAGATAAAAATATATCGTTGTGAGCATAATGGCAATAAAAATGCAGATGCTTGAGATTTAAAATAAATCTAAAATGGTATTTACCCAAATAATCATAACATGAAAGTAGTTTTGGCTTAATCAAAAAACATAACTTTCAATAATCTTAAAAAATGCAGTCAAGTGTCTTTATAAGAGCCGACGTGTACCGAAAGTGTTTACGAGGACTAATCTGGTAAGATAAACGTGTTCATGTTCACCTGCGGTATACACGCAACAAATTATCGCATTCGACCAAAATTATATAAGAATATAATTTGTTAACTAAACATGCAGAACTTGTTATTAATTTTTTCACACAATTTGTATGAGATGTTAATTGCTTATAGGTCTTTTAGAGCCTCTATTGTGGGTATTTATATATTACGAAATTAAGTAATTGAACTACATAAACACCGAGAAGATAAGAAACTTTACGTGCAAAATCAGCATTTAATGGCAAAACTAACTGATAAGAAAACAAAGTGTATAATTTGGAGATTAAGGCCATACCTTCTAGATAATGAAACCATAAACTAAATTTCTTATGTTCGAATTTTGCCACAAAAACATAAAGCCACACATGCTGGTAATGTTTTTCAGATGGTCACAATTCAAGGTCTCCACTTTCATTCAATCACTCTGAAACAAGTGTTGTTATTGCTTTCTCGAGCGACACAGTTCCCCACTACCTACAACTTATTACTTCTCTGTTGTTAAGCATATTTCTGTCCCATTAATGCGATAACTAAAGAGCTTAAATATGTAGCGAAAAGGGAATCCAGAAATGTTTAATAATTCTGTACATGTTCAACAGATTGCAAACAAGAACGCTTTCGCTAAAAATGGAGATATACTTCCTGTTGCGAGGGAGAAAAAAACTCGCAGCTAATATCGTTTTAAAAGGAAATAAAAATAAGTGCACTAGCGAAAATTAGCAAAAATAGAACATACACTTTGTCCGCCAATTCCCTCACTTTCCACATACTGATGAATTTGTCAACCATTTTGAATAAAAAACTAACAATTCTTAAGTAAATTAATCAATTAAAGTTTTGCAAAAGACACTATTTTAATAAATTCCAAAGAACTTCAAAATTGTTAATCGGCCGTCACGGACTTTGGTGATTTGGCTGCCGTCATCCATTGCCCAACTGTACCAACTTAATGAACTTGGCAGCATTTACAAAACGAGGGCGCGTTCAACGGAATAAATTAAATCCCCTTCTACTCCAATAAATTTTGGGGAATTTTAAATATGTGAGCCAGTGATATTATTGATATACTTGCCTTTTAACAAAGAACTTTTTTGAATTAATAGCTCAGAACAACAAAAATAATTATTATCCTTCTTCTCCAGGTTCTCATTGCAAAATCTTTTGTGAACAAACCTATTTGCTTCAAGCGTGAAGTTCGCCAAGTTTTCACCAATCAAATGTTAAACTTTTTCGTCTGACACTGACAGTGGATGTCAATTTGGTGCTCTCCGCAAAGGTTTTTTTAACCGCAAATATCGGTCCATGCCGAGGCCATTACTACCCTTTTATTAAAAAATCCAAATAAAGGAATTGCGGTAGGGGAATACATCAAATCCAATAAATCCTTGCACTGTAGAAAAAAATGGTTATGTAAATCGTGTGTGTTTCGGTTTCAGATGTTGGTTTTACAAAGGTTCTCCAGAGGCCTCTCGATCCGCTTCCTTCAAAGGTTGAGTTCTTCCTCGGCCACAGCAACAGCAAAAGCAACACAGGATAATGTTGAAGAGAGCCCTCAGAAAAAGATCAGCAACAGTCAGTTATTTATTACTTAATTGATCTGATTTATAATAGATAATTCCAGAATCGATGGTAGCCGCAGCCTTTGCTTCGCTAAAAGAAGATAGTGCCCTGGATAAAATGCAAAGTTCTACAGAAAAAACTGAAATTAGTTCAAATTTGCTAGATGAGAAAATTATAAATGCAAAATCTGTCAGTGCCCTGTTAGCTGTTACCGACAATAACGAGAAACTTTCGAGAAAACAGGCGTTAAAAATCGTTTCTATATTAGCGGAATGGAGTTCGATTAACAGAGCAAAGCTCACAGACTTTGAGAATGACAAAAGGTTTCAGAAATTGTGTAGAATTTTAGGAAGGCCTGTGCCTAAAGGTGAACAAAATTTTTCGCAACCAAAAAGTAAATCGGGCTTTGGGACGGATGATTTAAGCACTGTTCTCGGAATAGCAGGAGATGATGAAGCAGCTAAGTTAGTAGCTAGCATAACTTTACCACAAATGGTAAAAGTAATGTCCAATTTAGCACAAAGGAAGAGGAGGAGTACGCCACTCTTGAGGTCTTTGGCTTTCAATATAAGCAGCAGCTCAGAACAACTTGACTTGAAGCAGAGTGCAGATATTTTGTATTCTATGGCTTGCTTGAATTTCCCTGATTCTGTGCTAACTGCCAAAGTTTGTGCTGATATACAGGCTACTCTATCTTCTAATATGGACAAGTCTGCAGTTGTTGGCTCCATACTTACAAGTCTAGGATTGTTAAAATATCGGGACTTAGGTAATTATTATTGAAAATTGTGTGTAAAATTAAGACAAATTCAAACACTAGTAACACCGGTCCAACCATTTTCACTCTGCTGAGAGAGTGATTTTTATTGCGTATGTATGAGAAATTTGCTCATTTAATATTTTACACACCCACACAAGTAAACAAGGGAACTGCCGACCGACAATCGTAAAAAAACGATTCCAGATTTTAAATTGCTTTTTCAACTTTATTTCCTTTGGATACAGTGGGATATAAAATATCAAACAAGTTGATTTTAAAAAATCGTATATCAGGAAATTTTTAAACCTCTAAATAATCGGTGCTAAAAAATTGCCTTGATTTTCTACCTTGGCTCTATTTAGCGCTCGTAAGCACGAAGCATTAAGTTTTAGTCCGAAAATCATAACCAGGTTTAATTCGAAATCCTTATGTTTGAAATTTTCTGGCAAAAACTTTAATTTTCCCCTCCTGCCAGATTTGCAGTTTTATGATCTTGCTTTTTAGGATAGGTGAAATCTGACAGAGAAATGGCAGCTATCAGCTGATATAAAAGAGTTTTATGTGAGGTCTATTCTCTTCTGCACGTAAAATTTCCTGCATTTTCCTTTTTTATGTAGTGGGGGGTTTATACTGCTGGAGTTAGGGGACGTTTTCCTGAAAACTTCTGAAAATAAGGAGAATGACATATCCTGCGCTTTCAAATCCACAAATGACATTTGTCATCTGCCAATAAGAAAAGTGCAAGCAGTTCAAAGATATTGCAAAATCCTGAACTTTCCTGCAGAAGGGGAAGTTAAGACGTCAGCAAGAATTAAATGTAATAACGGGTTTCTGCAGTTTCTTGATCAGGAATTATAATTCCTGCGAGTAAGGGAACAGACCTACACTAGAAATTTCCTACCTTTAGTTGTACAAACGTCAAAATTCAAATGCAAATGTCTCCGGCCTCTTTGGAGAAGTTGAATTATTTCAACTTATTTCGGCTCGATTTGTTTAGCTTAATCTACACAACGTAATAGTTTCTTTTACAACCGAACCCAAACTACAAAATCCAAACGAGCGCATCATGTTTCCCACTTAAGTTTTTCAACCAAATAGACCTTTGGTCTCGTCAGAGGTTTGAATTTCTCATTGTCACGATGTTTTTTTTTACTGTGCATTATACCAATGGCTTCGAAAATACAATTCTCTTCAACACAACTGCCGCAACCATTGGTACCCAGACCTTTGAAGAAGTCGAGCCCGTGTTCACAGAACAGAAGGTCTACAGACATGCGCATCAGCCCGCTCAGCTACCGGCGTGGGCTTCCATTTGTATCTAGTATCTCTTCCTAGCTTGAGGACATTTATTCTGTGATTACGACTGCGTTTCAAAACATTCATATCTAAAATTGCCCTAAGGATGCATCGGAACAAGTACGGCGATTTTTTCAAGAACGTTTTTTATCCCATTTTCGTGTACTATTCTGCATAATCAACTTTTACATCCAGTTATTTTTATTAATACTATGTCTACGTATTTTAGATGTGTTAGAGCTTCTCTCAAAATGGATATTAGATCATAGTGACACATGTCGGAGGCAAGATATCAGCGCAATGTTCTTAACACAAGCAACTTTAAACTACAATCCACAAAATTCGGATGAAGTTAGACAAAATCTAGTCAATGGTCTTTCTGCAGCAGATTTTCCTAAAAAATCGGATTGGTTAAATTATGTTTGGGCACTTTCACTTCTTAGATTGGCCGAATCAAAACATATAGATTCTGTTCTAAGGTGAGACTGGGAGAAAAATCTATTTTTAATTAATTGTGGTCTTTTGCAGTGAGAGCTTCTTGAATCAGTTGGAAAGTGAGAAGAAAGGCGTTTCACCAAATTCGAAGATGAAGCTTCTAAATATTAATGCTTATGCCAAGACGATAGACAAATATCAAGGTTCCTTTTTGAAACCTGATAGTCCTATATTTTCGGTGCCGTTAGCTCATTGTAAATCTAAGCAAATACTTTTAAATGCAGTCCTGGATGCCCTGAAAAGTTTAATGTCATCTGGTACTTACGTGAAGAGCTTAGTTGATTCAAAAATGGGATTTTTGATCGGTAAGTCTCCTTATACATTCGTTTCTTGTTTCTACGCAAGCATGTGTTCTCTCATAAAGTGAAAGTGTTAAATTAGGGGAGCTTTTTTCAATTTGATTGAATTGTGTATAACGCGAAAAGCTTTTAAATAAAAATCGTATAACTGAGACATGACATGACTATGGTCTGTTTAACTTAATTTTATTTTTTTTAGACGCTCAGTGCATGTTTGATTCACGAAAAAATCCACTCTCATTGGATAAGGAACATCCAGATGCTATCAAGTAAGCACCAAATATTAGCATTCGTTGTTTAACATTATGTTTGTTTACAGAGTTGCAATAATGGTTGTCGATTTCCACGACATGTGTCACGGGACTCATCGGTCTATCGCTGGAGTAACAAAATTTTCTTTTGACTTATTAGAAAAAAGCGGTTACAGAGTGTTACCTGTGCCGTACAATGAGTTCAATACCAGTGATAAAATATTGAAGAGAGTTCAGTATTTAGAAAGGAAATTAAAAGATATAATTAGCACTAAGAAATAAATCGCTTCATGCGTATGCGTGTAAGTTATAGTAAATTTGGCTTTGTTTTGCTCCCCCTTTCTGTGTATTTTAATCCCTTCCAGCGTCTGCAATTCGTTCATATATTATTGTTGGGTTTTATTGTGTATTCTACTATAATTATAAAAATATAAAATTACTATTTGTGTTGTTAATGTTGTGGTGGTCCACCTGCCACTGAAATCAAGTACATATTAAATCATAATTTCGGTATCATTGAACATACGGAAACCTGATGTTTTACAGTACAGAGCTGTTACCCTTTTGCAGATAGACTGGCATGAAAAAGTAACCAGTTTGTCCTTGATGGCCCACTTTATGTACGTTTGATATTAAAGGTCCTGAAAAAAAAACTGTTGAAGTACATTTTTATTTGCAACAAAATTTCAGGTGGCAACTTGAACGCGAAGTTTTGAGGAGCATTAACGAATAGATCCATGTAAAGTCAAGGATGTTGACCGTATTGGTTAGGCAGGAGTATTTCCCTAGACTGGAAAAGGCGAAATCGGTGTTGGAAAATTTTGCTCCAAGCAAGGCAAACAGGAGGGAATCTTGTGTTCGATCAAGAAGATGGACGGACCCTTACACATTTCTCACTTGAATCCAAAGAAATAAGAACAATAAGGACGGCGTTAAAGTTAATATCCGGTGTGGAAATGTTTAAAGCAGACGACGTGAAATTATTCGAACTTCTAGAGTAGGAAACATAGAGGAATCCGAAGGTTAGAGAGCAAAGATTTGAAGGGAGGTTAGCAAAATTCTACTAAAGATCTAGTTATGTTTAGATCTTTAGATTTTTTAAACCCCTGGAAAATTTTTGAGGATGACGAGGAAAGATTCGTAAGGCATCGGTGGTTGATAATTTTCATAATGGCCGGAATGTAGGAGACAAGGCTGTCGCCTAAAGAATTCAACCAAATCATCCCAACCATCGCGACCATCGTTGCGGCCTTATCACAGTTGCATTAACTCATTCGTCCAGTGCATGAGCGGTTCATTCATTCGTCCAACTTACCACATTGGGATGCTCTATTGGATTACATTTGAATTGCATCGAATTAAACGCCAATTTAGAATTGGTATATAAAAAATATTTGTTATCGTATTGCATTTTTTTAATCCCATACTATACTAGATATGTATGTATGCGTGTGGGCATATCTGGGTTAATACCCGGTCAAAAAGAACTGCAGTCGTTGTACTCCACCACAGAATTAAAATTTCCACTGTGCTATTGATGGATGCTTTTTAAGAAAGTAATAAACAAACTCCCAATAGAAAATCAATATTAACTAGGCAACTGTAGCTTTTCATAATAAATAATGCCATTTCCTTGTCAATTCAGCTGCAAGACGTTCAGTAGTTTATTTACATCGAACTCCGTACCTTATAGCTACATATTTAGCGTTTTAAATTTTGTTTTCAAGAAAATGAGCCGCCACACTGGTCGAGATTCTTCTTCCAGTTCGAATGAAGACGTTGAATTTCAAAACATCACGGTTAAGTTTCAAATTTCGGACTCACAAATCATTGCTCAGGTGTATCCAAATCATCTTACCATATCTGAAATTCGATCTGACATCGCTGCAAAGTTCGAAGTTTGTCCATTGTATCTGGTGATCTCACAGTGCGATGAAGAGGTTTCTGATAGTTGCAGACTTTTCGATACTTGCAGAAACGAATATGGAATAGTGGAATTTTCTTTGAAAATCGCTGATGATGCTCCCCTTAATCCTGATGGAAAGAAGCCTGAGCTTGATCTTCAGGTTTATTACAAGTAAAGTGTATTTAGTAAAAATGTGCCGGTTGGAAGTACTTAAATGTATTTTACTTTTGTTTTCAGCAAATTTCGGTTGGCGGATTTCATAACAGTTCAGATTCCTGGTGAGGAGATGTCTGATGGCAACAGCCGAGTTATTGTTGTTGAAATACAGAACAAAGCTATTGAAAAACCATTTCTCGGAGGATACAGAGATCCTAAAAGTGGTAAATATTTAAAAGTTGAATGAAATTTCGAGACCTTTTGCCATAAGAAAGAAGTCTCAAATGAAGGATGCACGTACTCAATACGTCCACTTTTGTGCCAACGAAACTCAATTTGTGGGAAGCGTTACTTTTTTGTTTCTATTTGATGAAATCGGCAGGTAAAAGTCTTCGTTTACTGTCCGAAGCCTATGAGAATTATGCTCCATCGATTTCAACTTGTGAGTATTGGTTTACACTATTCAAAAGTAGAGATTTGGATCTGGCAGGAACGCCCTGGCCAACCGAAAAAGTTTAAAAATGAAGAGTTGAAGGCATTGCTGGTTGAAGATCGATGTCAAATTCTGAAAGAATTTACAAAAGCATTAAATGTAACCGAAATGACCGGCTCTAAACGTTTGAAGTCGATGTAAATGATTCAAAAGCAAGGAAATTGGGTGCCATACGAAATGAAGCCAAAAGACATCGAAAGGCGATTTTTCACGTGTGAATTACTGCTTCAACGATAAAGAATGAAGGTTTTTTTGCATCGTATTGTCACTACTGGCGATGAAAAATGGATACATTACGACAATCCCAAGCGCAAAAAATCATGGTGCAAGCTTGGCCAACCATCAACATCAAACTAACCTAAACTTAAACCTCTTGAAAGTATTACTGGGAACCGTTACCGAGAACTAATGCAACTGAACCGAGAATTGGAAGAAAAAACAACCAGAATACTCCAAAAGATATGACAAAGTGATTTTTCAGCATGACAACGTTCGACTATATGTCGCTAAACCGGTCAAAGAAACTCTAGAGCTGCTCGCATGGGATGTTCTACGCCACTCCAATTCTTTCGAAAATATTAAAACATGGCTCGATTCATGGATACCCTCAAAAGATGAGTCTCTCTTCTCTGGGAAATCCGCTTTATACCAGAAAGATGGGAAAAAGTTGTAGCTAATGATGGACAGTACTTTGAATAACATGTTTCGAAACAAACGTTCATTTTCATAAAAAAACCCTTAAAAATTAAAGTTTAATACGCAATATATTATTAATTAACAGTGTGATCAATAATTTTTATGATATCGTTGTATAAAGTTAACGAAACGATATTAAAATAGTTCCTTATATTTGTATACAGGCACCGAATATCACGACGCTTTTACACAAACTGGTCCTCCGTTAGAACGAATTAGGTTCAATGACATAGTGAGTAGGGATGTTCAAACAGTTGAATTACGATCAAAATCTATGGTACAAGACTGTAAGTTTTGTTAATATCAAATTTATTTATATGAATTGTATTTGCAGGATACGCCCTATGATCGATCAATACAAGTTTTCGGCGATGCTACAAATTTAATACATGTGCCTTCAGCAACAGATTACATTATTTACCCAAAGAAATATGAAACTTCTCAGCAGAAAAGGCGTCGAGAAAATAAGATATCAAAAATTATATTGCTGCAGAGGAATATAAGACGGTGGATTTTCTGGAAATACGTTCGAAAAGCTGCTGCAGAGTATCGGTAAGTAGATTGGATGATTCGCTAAAGCACTTAGATACCCTACCGTGAACTCATTTTTAAAGTAGAGATAGGAGTATTTCTTTGTATATTAATGGTATATGCTGGAGCAGTCATTCAGTTTAAAAAGAAATTGCGCAGTTTTATAGTGCCAGCGAATTCTGTCCATAGGATTTAGAAGAGTCAAATGCTGAGTACTGTTGGAATCAATTATTTAATACAACTTGTCAGTTTGAAATTTTAACAAGGCAACAGAAGAAAAGGCGATCTTTCAAAAGTAGCCTAATGCCTAATGAAATCATTTTGTTACCAATTAACCAGAAGTTCCTTTTTTGGCTCTCTTTAATCTGGACAATGTTGCTTTAGTTTAGGAATCTGTGAAGTTTGGTTGCAAAGCCTCAGGGGATACCGTATGATGCTTTATCCAGCCTTGGCAGAAAAAAAAATGGGGATGGAAAAGAAAAGGGATTAGGGGTCGAGTGTAGACGTAAATGCTAGTTCTGGTTAAATAATTGCAGACTATTTTTGCCAGGAAAAAATAACGTCTGTTTCACATTCTTATAACTCTGCTCCAGAAGGATTCTTGAAGATTCACAATTTTTCTTGGTTTTGTTTCGAGGACGAAACGAAGAAGACGGCTCAATGCGAAGATATCAAGTATAGAGATTAATCTACAAAGAATTAGACCAGGGGTTTCGTTGGTGCAATGTCCATTAAAGTAGCGATAAAAAGCGTTAAGGGGGAAGGCCACTGTGACGGCCGAAAAAATTAGTGATATTTGGGAATCTTTTTGATCGGGAAAATAAAGGAATATCAGGATCGTTTTTTAATTATTTTATTAAGTGTACATCCAACAATATTTGCATAAATTTTTATTAAAAAATATTAAATAGTCTTGAAGGTATGAGCGTTGCCGTAGAGCCTAAAAAAAAATTGAGTTTGAGTGATTTCGCACTCCACACTATTTTAAGGGTTAAGAGATTACAAGACACAAGACAAAAACAAAGTTGAAATTTTTCTCTAAAAAGCTTGAAGATTATTTGTAAATTATTTTAATGTTTATCATAGACGACTTGTTGAGGAGCAGAAGGAAAGGAATGAAAAAATTTTGGATAATTACGTGGATAAATTTCGCAAGGAATGTATCATCAGAACTTTCCCCAGAACTAAGGACGATTTCGATGTTTTATATGGTCAAGTTCAAAGGTGGAAGGAAGCTGAGGTATATAACACCCCACAATAATGTACGTTAAAACAAATTTTATATCTCCCAATTCAAGGTAAAGAGAATAAATGCAATGTACACGGGTGGGCCACGAATTGCGGAGCTGAATTGTTTGTTAGATAGAGAAATTCAGCTTTTGAATGGAATTGAAAATCAACGAAATTTAGTACGAAAAGCTCTAAGGGACTATCGGGAAGAGAAGATCTTGCAAAAGCTTGGAGAACCTGTAAAATGGATAGGCTATAGAGGTAATCATTATTGTGATTTTCGAAAAGTTGTCCACTTTGTTTCGTTCGTAGATATGGTTGTTGAAATGGACCTTCTGAGAACCCAAAGGGTACGTTTTCTCCATAAGCTCTACAAGGAATTACAAAAGAGTCTTGAAAAAGAAGATCGCCTAGAACTAATAACTAGAATCGAAAACATTTTAGAAAGCCAGGAAGATTACGAAGACATTGCCCAGGTATTTATTGTAATCTCAACATGATGTTCTTATCAACAGAACTGTTGATTGTTTTCAGCTTATGGACTTATTTGAACGAGAAAAGAATCTTCTTCTCACTAGTAAGCCGTGTGATTTGGAAATCTTACGAAAGCGGCAACTTGTACTTTTCCTGGATGTTATTAAAAAAGAAAGAGAACATAAGCCAAAAAGTCGGTAATTACTATTTCTTAATTTCGCAATTTAACTACAACGAATTTTTTATATAACGCAGAACCTGAAACTAGAATGTGTGACACTTGTAAAACTGTGAAGTCTGTAAATCAATTTGCCATGGGAACAAGGATTAAAAGTCTGGACATTTGTAAGCGTTGTTTTAATCTTAAAGTAAGTAATTTTGAAAATTATGTGCTTATCAGTTTTTATGTATATACTGAGGTTAATCCATTGAATCTATGTTAATTTACACATGCTGGCGAACTCTGGCGTTATTGTCCATGATTCTGGCGAGTTTAATGAACATTTCTGGTAATGTTGGATATCCTGCAGATTTAGCCGTATTATTTGGATAAAACTCGGCGGTGAATTAATATCAAAGCCGAGGTATCACAGGAGTCTGTGTTCTCCCTTACATGTTTTCTTTTTAATAATAATGAGTAATTCATACAAATGACAAAACCGGAAATAATAAACTGAAGTTAATCCTTAATTCAGCTGGGTATTGCAGTGCTAGAAGCTCTGTAGTGTTGGAAGGTTATTCTGTTATCAATCACAGTGTCCAGTATTGTTTTAGGAAGTTTCTTCGCGGAGAGGAACTTTGAAAAGGCAACCTGTTCTCGTGAACCGAAAGGATCTATTATTTCTTCAAGACAACTTAATATCCCACATTGGAGAAAGCACATGACAAATAATCAACGAGTTAAATTGATAATTTATGCCTCACCGCACACCTTATATACCCTCTCGAATAACTATCCAGCAGTCCGTCATTATTTTTTTTTTTTTAAATTTAAGTCATGTATTGTTTGACCCCACATGCGGAGGAGATTATTTCAAATAAGAGTAATTATTTTCAGGGATAAATTTCATTTTTACCTATAGTTTGATTTTATATTTGGTTTTAGCGATTGATAGTTGAACTCATCACGACCTGATGCTAGTATCTTGTGGTTTGCGTCAGTTGATATCGGTAACGCTGAGGTCTCTGTGCCTTGAAGCTTGAACTTTGAGGTTTTTAAGACGCTCATGTTCTACTTTCGAATCATCGAAGATGCCCTATCAGAAGCGCTTATTAGTAGCAAGCTTTATACCACTCCCATGCTTGTTCATCGCATCCTTAAAAATTTTTTTCTGATGACTTGTTTTCCATCGTGGTGTTTTTTGACGTTTGGCTCAACGGTTCTATTGTTTGAGAATTTACCCCTATATTATGCGAACGTGACATCTTTTTAATAGTTCAACTAAAGGCCAATTTACATAGCAGCAACATGTTTTTTTTACTGAAAACCTGAACGAGATGGTTTTATTGATTGATGATATGTGTAAAAAAAGGACAAAGAATGAAGGGGAAAGAAAAATTATATTTCAGCGGGGAAATTGACGTTTTAGCTTGTAAAATTTTGTTGGCATATGTTTTGTCTTTTTCCGTATTTTATCATGTTAGCTTTGTCTATCCCGCTCGCACTGTTTCCTTACAATGTTGCAATAATGTAAATTGGCCTTAATTCTTGCTTTGGTAGTGGTCTATTTGTCAGAAAATTGAAATTTGTTGCAACTCATTTTAAGGAATTGTAGTAGTTTTGCATCTTCCACTCAGGAATATTTGCATTGTCACCTGTTGCATCCCTCCAAATTCCCCTTTTGGAATTTACGTAGAACTTTTTCTTTTCATTGATGAGGTTTCGAGTGATATTCTTTTCTCCGACGAGCTTTTGTTAATGAGTGATTTCAACCTGCCTTCCACCGAGTAGAGCTGTTCTGTCAACGATAGTTACATTCCATCAGCATCGAATTCTCCTCACTGCTTCTTTCTAGCTTACAACAATGGTCATCCTTAAACGATTACCAACCTCTTCCGTGACTTTTCCAAGTCCGCTTTTCTCTATACAACCTGTGATATTAGTCGAAATGATTTGATTCACTTGATGGAACTCTTGCCGGCTTTAAAACTAGAATCTTATTTTTGATGAAAATATGATTTTAAAATACATTACAAAAAATATTGTGCACAATTTCTCGGGTGGCTCTGATATACTTACATACGAACATTGCACTGTAAAAATAAATCTGTTCAGATTTCCTTTGCTAAATTATTATTATAGTCCATGAAGTCAATTTATATGTTTGTTTTTTTCCAGAGTACCAAATGCGACAATTCCGTTTACAAGGCAATGCTAAGAACAGTACAACGTGATGAAAGAAAAAGAGGCACTCTATCTTCGTATGCCTTTATAATGCAGGAAGACGACATGCGGTACTTAGTCGAAAAAATTTGGCATTGCCACTCTATTCTTAGCAAATGTGATGATATTGCAGATTTGAGGTGAAGAACTTTTCGATATTTTGAAAACTTTTCGAATAATATAAGAAATTCAATTAGGATGCCACGATGGATTGTAAGTGATGAATGGTCTCCATGGAATACTATATGTCTTACTGAGGCCGAGGCACGCATTCATGTACGTTTGAAAGATCTCAAAGAAGTTTATGATGAAGCTCTTATACAGGATATAAGAACGAAGAATCTTAATGCTAAAATATGTTTCAAAAATCTGCAAAATATTGATCGTAATTTTGTAGAGTCTGGAGAGTGGTGGGAAGTTGGTGTTAAAGAAAAAGTCTTGTAAAAATTCTATAATTTGTCAAGAAATCGATTTTTATCTAGGATAATGTGCACTTTTTACAAAATGTATTTTTGATTAAATCAGTACGCTTTCTTACTTTCACTGTAATCTACTTTGGTTTTCAAATTTGAATTAACCTTTCACCAAAGTTTCCTTTCTGTTTTTCACTTATATCGAAATATTGTATTCTTGAAAGATAATCATTTGCAGCTCGATTTAAAACTTTACAAAGGATTTCCCATTGCTATATATATCTGATCGTAAAGCGCATAAAGTGACCTGAATAAATCGAAGAGCCAATAATAACCAAAACAAAGTAAATGTGATAAAAAAAAGCAAACATCTCTCAGGTCATAGTTGGGCAAAAATGTGTTTTTGCCCTCAAACTAAAAGCGTCTACTTTAAGAAAAAAAAGTTTTAAGTATCATAGATTGATTGATGGTTTCGTTCGAACG